>JAQHUG010000243.1:2317301-2333730 GCA_028555095.1 Dicrostonyx torquatus
AAATAATTCTTTGTTTTGGTTAGTCCTCCTAGACTCTTAAACCCCATCCCTACTTAAACCTTTCTATCCCTAATATTCGTCCTGCCTACTTTTTTTCCTATAATATATGATCTGTTATCACTTATCTTAGTCAGTGTTATATTGCTGTGAAGAGACACCATGACCAAAACAGCTGTTACAAAAGAAAACATTGGGTTTGCTTATACTTTCAGAGGTTTAGTTCATTCTCATCATAATGGGAAGTATTGTGGCCTGCAGGCAGACATGATGCTGGAGAAGTAGCTGAGAGTTCCACATCTGGTTTTACAGGCAACAGGAAGAGAGAGACATTGGTCCTGAAAAGACCACCCCAGTGACTCACTTCCTTCAGCAAAGCTTCACCTATTCCAACAAGGCCATGCTTACTGATCCTTCTTAAGGTGCCACTCCTTGATGACTATGCATTCAAATATATGAGTCTATGCGGCCATTCTTATTCAAACCACCACACTGTCCTCACCTTAGACATCGTTCCAGCCCCACACACCAGTGGCCCCTCTTTAGCTTTCTGTCCTTTATCAGCACCTCAAGTTAAACACACAAATCTAAAATAATCAGAAGGCAATGAATTTTTAGTTCACTTAGAAATTGGATTAGTGACCCACAAATTTTATTTATTGGCTCATTATTCTTTTTGTAATGAAATTTGGATATTATCATTCATTCTGATACTTTCTAATATGATGGTAAACAATTATCTCCTTGTTTAAATTTCTTTCTTTGGTTTTTAGAAATTGAATATTTTTCATATTTCTTAGTCGTTTTCACTCCCTGAGGTTAATTTTCTATAATGCAGTTTTTTCTTATTCCCAAAGGGTATGTATGTATATTTTGAAATGTAATAGAATTTTATTTTGTACATTTATGTGGCAGGGTATGCTTTTTATTTTATTTTATTTGTTTTTTTTTTGAGACAGGGTTTCTCTGTGGCTTTGGAGCCTGTCCTCTTATAGACCAGGATGGCCTCGAACTCACAAAGATCTGCCTGCCTCTGCCTCCCGAGTACTGGTGTTAAAGGCATGCACCACCACCGCCTGGCACTTTTTATTTTTTAAAGTATTTATTTGTTGGGCCTGATTTTTTTTTTTACTTAGCTAAGTATTTTTAAGTATCAGTATAAAGAATTAATTAATTAATTAGTAAAGAAATCCAGGCTTGCTAGAACCCTTTCCTTGTATAATGTCTAAATAAAAAGGATGGGCATCATTTATACTTGTTTGTATGTTAAAGCACCTAATTTGGCTTAACTGCTTCTTTATATACATTAGTTCTTCATCATGTTCTCGATGAGGTGTGTTTGAATGTGTAAAATACTACATATGTACTTATATTTTTACATGTTTCCACCTGCAAGCTGAAGGGAAACCAAAGGAGATGATTGTTGATTTAACCTCAGAAGAGGGCGTGCTTTTATTTTACTGTTTCCTTTTGATGTGATAAACTGTGTACTTTTATTTTACTGTTTTTAGAAGAAAAACAACAGTGAAGACATTGTGTATTTATGCAGACTATAAATCTGATGAAAGCTACACTCCAAGCAAAATCTCAGTCAGAGTAGGAAATCATTTTCACAACCTTCAAGAAATTCGGGTATGTTGTTTAGTTTTTTTGTTTTTTTTTTAAAATGTATGTTTCTTTAACTCATTCTATATATGATAATCATAAAACAAGAAAATTGTATTAAAAACTATGCATATAATATTTGTGTTTTTTTGAACTCTCATTTTTTTTAATGCTTTAATTATGGAATTTTTCAGGCATAAGAAAGGCTAAAAGAATTGTACAGTAATCCCTTCACCTTTGGAATATGTTAATATTTCACTATATTTGCTTTATTAAAATTATTTTTTAATTCATCAAAATAAGTTACAGGTTCATAATGCCACCTACGATACAGGAACATGTTCACTTTCTCTGCTGACTAAAGAATTAAAAGGCAGAAAGCAAGTGTTACCAGAAATCTTGGCAAGTCCTGGTGCTGCTACCTTATGAGACTTGGGAAATCAGGGCCTCCTTTTGGGGTTCTTAATCTCATTAATAAAAGGAAAAAAAATTAAGAATGAACTCATGGAAGCACATGGACAATTTATTATAGTTTAAAAGAAAAATCCAAGGACAGGCACACTATAAATTTAACAGTTGCCCAGGGGAGGAAAAGGGAGAAGAGAAGGGGAGAAAGGCATGCTGCTTGAGATAAGCCAACATATTGCTAAACCACAGTGTAGCAGGGTTATGTGGCAGGGAGGGTCTTCAGAGAAAGAGGAAGGGAGCCCAGAGTACGGGGATGCGTACTTAGGCTCTAGCCAGTATCTGAAAGGAAAAGGCAGAGGGGAAGAAAACGTAGTAGGAATTGTGGCAGATCCAGACAAACATCAGCTCCTAGGAGTTGCACTAGGGAAGAAATATACATTATCTAATAGGGAACTCACCTGCCTCTAGTGGTCCCCTAACCAGGTCCTCAACCTGCTCCCACTGAATTAGTTATCAAGGGATGGGATAAAGACCAGCTAGAGGTGAATTCCATGTTTACTATAACATCTTTATGTATTTCAAATATGTGAGCATGATATATTAGTAAGAGTTATCAGTATTCATTTTTAAGGGAAACACATACAATTTTATGCAAATCCTAGGTAGATTATTTGGTGGTTTAACAAATGTATACATCTATGTAGGCTCTGCTCCTTTAAATTGTGGAACATTTTTCTCTTGGGAGTCTACTTTCATGGAATGTATTTTTCTGTCCCTTTACTCTGAGTCTGTGTATGTACCTAAAGATGAGGTCAGTAGCATGTAGGCAGCATGTACTCAATCGCTTGACTACTCATGAGCTGATCAGTGTTTGACTGAAGGATTTAGTCTCTGCATTCACAGTGATGACTGTTAGGGTCAGAATTTGCTGCTGCCATGTGTTCATTGCCTCTGATCACATTAGGTCCTTAGCACCTTCTTTCTTTTCTTATTTTGTGCTTAGGTAACTTTCCCAGTGGTATTTGTTGATCTTACTCTTCATCATTTGCATAAAGATTTGTGATTACAAATTTTATATAAAAGATTTTATACTTGTAATGGCTGTTTATTGTAATTAATAACTTACATATCCAAAATTTTACTTGACTGCTTCAACAAATGTATGCCTTGTTATATAGAATCATTATGTTTTCTTGGGGAAAAAAAAGAGAAACAAATGTCCGTTCATGCTAGGCAGGGCACTTAGTTAGGGTACTACTATTGTGATGAAACACCATGACCAGAGCAACTTAGGGGGAGTAAAGGGTTCATTTTGTTCACAGTTGTATAGAACAGTTCATTATTAAAAGCAGTGAGGGAAGGAACTCACGCAGCTCAGGAGCCGATGCAGAGACCATGGAAGGGTGCTGCTTACTGGCTTGTTCCATGACTTGCTCTGCCTGCTTTCTTATAGAACCCAGGACCAGCAGCCCAGGGATGGCACCACCTGCAATGGACTGGGCCCTCCCCCATCAATTGCTAATTAGGAAAATGCCCTATAGGCTTGCCTACAGCCCTGCTTTATGGAGGCATTTTCTCAGTTGAGGTCCCTCCTCTCAGATGACTATAGCTTGTGTCAAGCTGACATAAAACTAACCAGCACAGGAGCACAGTGAGAATGCATTGAGGAAGCCATTCCATCCAAGCCCAGCTTAGTTCCTCAGTGAGTGTTGGGGATTACATCCAGAAGCATGGGGATTGAGAAGGAGCTGCATCACTGAAAAGCCCTTCCCAGCCACGAGTTGGTGTCACCTTGTTTGGATTGAATCTGGTTAGAAATATTTGACCTTTGTGTTCCTAGATTTTTGTCTTTCCCCAGATTTGGGAAGGATTTTTGCTCTTATATATTAAAATTTAAATTTATATGCTTTTAATGGGAATTTTTTTTATATGTGTGTATATTTGTGTTAGTGTATGCACACATGTTCGGGGGAGCTTTTGGAGGCTAGAAGAGGCTAGAAGGTCCCCTGGAATTGGAGTTAGAGGGAATTGTGAGCCGCTGAATTTGGGTGCTGGATCCAAACTCAGGTCCTTTGGAAAAACAGCAAGTGCTTTCAACTGCTGAGCCATCTCTCTAATCTGTTGTTAATTATTTAAATGAGCTTGCTGCTTGTCTTACTATTGGAGCTCCTATAACTTGGTAATTTTTTTTAGGTCATAAATTTTGCAAGCTTTCATCAGGACTTTGCATGGTTTTCCTCTTGTGGTATAATTTCATAGATTCTTTAGATTATTTCTGCTCTTGTACATTAAATTTTTTATTATAATTTTCAGCTCTAGAATTTGTTTGATTTAATAAACAACATCCACTTCTTACAGTTCAGATTTTGAGTTTTTATTGAACTAATTTTTTGAATTATTTCTATTTTTAAATCCTGAGTTTTCTTAAAGCAGCTTGTTTGAATTTCAGGCAGTTTTAGGGCATTCCATTTCCTCTGTGATAGTCAGTGGTTCTTTTGGTTGGATAGTATTTCATGGATTGTTCTTGATTCTTATGCTGTGATCTTACTTTCTGTGTACTTGAAGAAGAAGGAAATTATTCCAGTCTATGAAGACTGTCTGGGAAAGCCCACCACCAGCCAGCCCATCTGGAGATTCTGGGATCCATGAGTATGTTTGCCATTGGAGTCCTCAGTCCTCTGATAGTCTGGCCTGCTTTCAGTAGATGAGCTGGTGTGTAAGTCTGGTGTCTTAACAGAAATAGAGCTTGTTTTTTAATGAAGAACAGCCAGAAGTCTGTGTCTGCAGAGGCTGACATAGGTAGTCTTGCTCCTGAGTGTATAAAGGCTTATGTGCTGAGATAGATCTGATGCCTAGGCCCATCGGAGACTACCATGTGTCCAGATGGGCCGACACATGGGCCCATTGGAGCCTACCACATGCTGGGAAGGACTTGTTGCACTTTGGAATAGACCTGGAACCAAAGTGCATAGGAGTCTTCCCACTGCTAGGGCACTGAGTTAGACCTGATTCCTAAGTCCAGAGGGCATGTCTAAAACCTGGATTTAAGTAATACTTATAGAACCTCAATTTTTGGATGCTAGACTGGTAGCAGGGTCTTTTGGGATAGACTTGGATCCTAGATATGATTGACCAAGTCTCATCCTTGGGGTCACTAGAGCCTGAGTTTAAAGGATTCTTTGTAGGATTGGTTTGTAGGTACAGACTTGCAGGCTGAATCTGCAGGGTTTTGCTTGTGGCTTGTTGTTTCAAGTGCTAGTATGAAAAAACAACAAAAAACCAAAACCAAACAAACAAACAAAATCCAAAACAAAACCCCTAAAAATGAAAACAGCCCGTAGATGTGGTCTTGTAGCATGGACTTGTGGCGGCCAGACCAGCGTTGGAGTCTGCTTAGTCTGCCTGTTTCTTTCAGCCTGGAACGAGGGAAGACTGTGCAATTGTGCATGGTGGATGCTAACCCACATAGCTCTTTGCTTGACAGCAGGTGCTAGCCTAATGACTAGGACTTTGGGAAGGATGGTATGATAGTGGGGCAGGACTGAAGCCCTGGGCCATGGGATGCAGCTTGTTATTGGGACAGTATAGAGCTCAAAGATGCCAGGGCTGTTTTGGCCCTGCATTATACCTAGGGCCTAAGTCTTTGGGGACTAGAGTGGTGATGGGGTAGGCCCATATCCAGAGTATGCCAGACAGAGCTGAACCTGGATCTCTCCCTAGACAATGCACACTTGATGAACATCCCTGAGTACTGGTGTAGTTAGGAGCTGTGGTGTCTTGCTCTATGCTGGCTGGCCCTTCCTGGATTGGACTCTACATTGGGGTCTGAGGCAAAGTTCAGACAGAGGACATCTCTTCTCACTGTACTGCTTGAGACTGTAGGAAGAGTGACACGGGAGATACAGAATTGCTCTTCCTGTCCTGCCTGAAGGACCTCCACCCTCATACAGATTCTGTAGTCTCATCCGACTTTCTTACTAGCTTTTTGCAGAGGCGTTTTTGTGTACAGGTGTAGAAAGATGGTCTAATTGACAGATATTGCCAAGTTCCATTTTGCCATCTTGCTGATGTCAGGGCTTGTTTGATTTTTTTTTAAGACATCTACCTGGTCTCCTGTATATGTATACTGTTACTTTCCTTTTCTTTTTAGGACAGGACTTCCCATGATGCTGAGGCTAGCCTTGAACTAACATCCTCCCACCCTGTGCTGAGATTACAGGTGTGTGCTAGCACACTTGAGTTTATTTTACTTTTAAAGAATTTTCCTTGAAAAATAATTTGTTTTTGAAAAATTTTTATTAATAATATACCTTTTTTTAGTTTGAAATGTTTTCTGACATCATTATGCACTTCTTGTTCTTGAATAAATTCACAAATAGATCATCTGGTTTCCATCTATTTATTTACTTATTGATTGATTGATTGATTGATTGATTGCTGAGACAGGGCTTCTCTGTGAGGCTCTGGCTGTCCTGAAACTCACTTTTTGGACCAGGCTGGACTCAAACTCAGAGATTCACCTGCCTTCTCTTCCCAACACTCAGAATTAAAGGCATGTGCCACCATCGATTGGCTTTGCTTTAATGTTTCTTAATTCAAAATATCTTGATTTTTTTTTTAAAGTCAGATCCCATTTGATCAGTTGATAGCCTTTTAGTCATATATCCAATACGCTTAATCAGTACCTTGTGCTATGAAGACTTGAAGCATTTAATTGTATGATTTGTTACATAGTTCATGTTTATCAAAATGGATTGCTCATATTGAAAGGATTTTTATGGCAACAATCTTACCATATTTGGGGTTACAGGTAAAAGTTGTTATAGTGTGAGCTGTGTGAATATAGCCTTAGAAATAGTCTGGTCTGGTGGATGCTGTTGAAATGCCCACTAGATGTCACTGTTGGCCTTTCTTTTCTAGGCTTATTTGCTAGTAGTCATCAGCTCAAAGCTTCAACTAGCCTTAGTTGTAGTTTTTCCTAGAACATATTCATATTAAAAAAAAACTCTGATGAATTTTGGGAAGTGTACATTCTCATACAAGATCTCTGTATTTATGAGGATGTCTTAGATTCTGTAGTGAGCTTGACAGTACAAAATAAAGGTTTGAAAGGTCAAGAGGAGAAACTTTAAATGATATTTGGACCTTGGTATACTTTAACTAATCTTTGCTTCTGTTGTTTAAATTCTGAGGTATTACTGGTTTAGAAAAGGGCGTCTTACAGGCAGTGTCGTAGTTTTCTCTTGTATTTTTCTATGTGGTAACGATACAGCCTCATGAGACCAGCAATCCTAAGGAGTGCCACGTGACGATCTGTTTTCCAGAATAACTTAATGAAGAGAATAATGCTTTGTTTAATTCTCACTAAAGAACTACAAGTTCTGGATGTTCTTTTAATTAGCACCTTTATAGTTAATGATACTCTTAGTTATACATCTTTTTAGATAATTTCTTACATTTACTTTTTGCCTTTTATATGCTCAAGAAGTGTCAAATAGTATTTTGTGTCTTAAGGAGAGATGAAGTAAGATCATATATATATTTTTAACAGTTCTCCACTACATGACTTACATTTAAAGAGAGACTTCTTTGAATTCAGATGCTAAAGACAAGTGACAAAATCACAGAACTTTTATGAGAGCTTGGAGCCATCATTTCATAAGTTATAGGACTGGTTTAACTGAATGGAAAGTCTAAAAAGATCCTTTTGTATTTCTTCATGGATTTTTGCCTATGAGTGGCTCTAGTATATATTGAGGTATTTAAATAGTTCTTTTTTTCCCTAGAAATTATGGATCTGCTTACTTAAAACATTTTAAGTACTTATTTTTTGGTAATCTTACTGATCTGAAGTAGTAACTTAAGAGTTGAAGGTGAGAAAAATGAATGGCTACCTTATGTATCTTAAAATGATTCTTTTTCTGTCATCATTCCCTTCATTCCAGTTATGGAACATGGCTAGATCTTTGTATCTCTACTGAAGACTCTCTGCAGAGGATCTCCAGGGTTCTGCAGTGTAGCTGAGGAGGCACTTAATGGACTTTATATTGATAGAAAACTGCCTGGGGGCTGGAGAGATGGCTCAGTGGTTAAGAGCATTGACTGCTTTTCCAGAGGTCCTGAGTTCAGTTCCCACATGGTGGCTCACAACCATCTGTAATGAGAGCTGATGCTCTGTTCTGGTGTGCAGGCAAACACGCTGTATATATAGCAAATAAATAAATCTTAAAAAAAAACTGGCTTGGGCCAAATTGATTTTTTTGCCAAAATTGATTTTATTTATATGCCATATATCTATTTTTAAATTTTATAAGTTTGTGTTTAAGAGAATTGTATAAGCTATTGATAAGATTTTATAAGCAAAAATTGCATATACAGAAGAGATTCTCTAGACAGAGTGAGGATTTTTTTTTTTAATTTCAGAATCTTTGTTTTAATTTCTCTTCAACTCTGTCAGTTCATCTGTGTTACCCTTCTTCAGGATTATTGCTATTCAGGGAGAGCTTTCAAATAAGGGCACTATTGTTGAATTTTAAAATCTTTTTGTTTTTTGAGACAGGGTTTCTCTATGTAGCCCTGGCTGCTCTGAAACTCTTTCTGTAGACCATACTGGCCTCGAACTCACAGAGACCTGCCTGCTTCTGTTTCCTGAGTGCTGGGACTGATGGCATGCCACCACCTCCTGGTAAATTTTTTGTATTTTAATGTTATGTTTTCACTTAATAGTGCTTTGCTCTGTGAAAGGAAAATAATATGTAAAGAAAATTTTATCTAAATAACAGAGTTGATGGACTTATTTAAACATTTTAGAAAAATCAAACAAAAAACTTAACAATTTGCTAATTTTAGCTCTTTAAGATTGTTATGGAACTTTCTGTGCTTAAATATGAACTGAAGTCATTTTGGTTTGGGGTTTTTGTTTTTGTTTTTTTTCAAGACAGGGTTTCTCTATGTAGCCCTGTTGTCTTGGAACTCATTTTGTAGACCAGGCTGGCCTTGAACTCACAGAGCTCCTCCTGACTCTGCCTTCCTAGTGCTGAGATTAAAGGCGTGTGCCACCATGCCCAGCTGAAGTAATTTCTTACACATATCTTGAAGGCACTCAAAGTTTTTTCTAAACTCTTGTTGGAAAAAGACAGCTTGCAGCTGGGTGGTGGTAGGTAGTACATGCCTTTAATTCTGAAGGCAGGGACAGGCTGATGTTTGAGTTTGAGACCATCTTGGTCTACAGTCCAGCAGTTCCAGCACCAACTTCTGGGGACAGGAGAGGCAGAAGAGGAGAGGCAGAGCTAGGGCTGGGGGAGAGACACACACAGAGAAAGAGATGGGAGGTGGTTAAGGCCCATCTTTTATAAGGGACCGTAGGGAATATGCATAGAAGATGTATCCTGTCAGCACCTCAAGGGCAGGCCAGTGCAGATGCCTGAATACTAACAATAGTAGTAGGAAAAACTTTGTTAGGGCTGGGTCCATGGAAATGCCAGCACAGATTGATGGCCATTATTCAATTATTTAGTACTTGAGACTAAAAGTACTTAGGACTTAAGATTTAAAAAATATAAGGACTAAAATGCAATTCACTTATTCTTCATATATACGTAGTATGAAAGTAATTTTATGACTATTTTTGTCATTTTGTTTTTGAAAGTTTTGTCCTGTGCAATTTTTGTTTATAAAGTTAAATCAGTACTTGGAGTTTTGGGAATTTTAGATTTTTGGATTAGGGATACTCAAACTGTATTTTTACCAAATAGGATGATTTTGAAGGACATTCATGTGTGTGAGAGACAGACAGGGTTGGCACATGTGAAGGTCAGAGGACTGCTTTGCGTGGTGGTTCTCCACTTCTACCTTTACATAGGTTCCTGGGATTAAACTCAGGTGTTCAGACTTGCATTTGGGGGCTTTGGTTCCTGGAGATATGGACACAGCTGAGCCATCTTGCTAGCCCTAAGGTCGCCACCCTATCCCTGTTACTTTTTATTTATTTATTTCTTCATCTCATTTATTGTTTTTCTCTTCTCTGTTCTTCTCTTTTCTGTTTTTTTTCCTCTGTGTAGTCTTAGCTGCCCTGGAACTCCTTCTGTAGACCAGGCTGGCTTCAAACTCAAAGAGATCTGACTGCCTCTGCCTCCCAAGTGCTGGGATTAAAGGTGTGTACCACCTCTTGGCTTTTAAGGTCACATTTTTTCTTACAGAATTGTGCTATTGCTTTCATGCAAAGTGGTAACAATGACAGCTAAAGAGCAGGAAAACAAAACATTGTAACTTCGTTTACACGACGGAATATATTTTGATAGAAATACATACTTTACTTTCAAAAGTGAAGATGCTGTGATTTCAGAGATACAGATTACTTTTGCCCTCCACCCATTTGCCTTGAACTTGCTATGTATAACCCAGGCTGGCCCAGAGCTCATGGTCCATGTGTTTCTGCCCTCTGGTGCTGGCATTACAGGGGTATAATGTCAGACCTCTTGTAAGGCATCAAGTAACCCAGCGAAGCAGGGGAGGGGGATGTGTGGCTGAAATCTAGCACAAAAACTTATTAAATCTTTTAGTATATAGGTTGGCCAGTAACCTATGCTTGTCTAGCTTGTTTCAAAAATATTCAGGAAAATTGGATTTTATTTCATAGACGTTGAAAAAAATTCAATTGTAAAATTTACCAACATATATTAAAGTTGAAATAATATAGTTCAGTAGTACAACAGATGTTCAGAACTTTTTACTTTCAAAACTGAAATTCTGTATTTATTAAATCTTAGCTTTTCATTTTTCTCTGTAGTCCTCATGAATTTGTATATTTTCTGGTTTTTATGAATTTGACTATACTACACATCTTTATGCAAGTGAAATAGTGCAATGTTTGTGTTTTGTGACTGACTGACTTCACTTAGCATGATGTCTTAAAGCATTATGCCTGAAGTTCAGCCTGTTTCATTTACATACTCCCACAATGGACACGTGCATTCGTCCCACGTGTTGTCAGTTTAAAGACTGATGCTGCTGTGGGCACAAGTGTTCATGTCTCCAGACCTCGCTTCAATTCCTTGGATTACACAAAGATGAAGAGTTGATGGACCCCGTGATAGGGGTGTGTGTGTGTGTGTGTGTGTGTGTGTGTGTGTGTGTGTGTTTTCCTTTATAAATTCGACTCACAAGAAATAGAAGCAAAGTTTGCAGCAACAAGAAGAGAGGTTGGTGGGTAAAGGAGATATATGCTGGATTGGGAGGTAAGGCAAAGGAGCATGTGAAAACTGACGTTTTTAAAGAATACAGCAAACTATTAGATAAGGGAAGCTGTAGCACACATAGAATGAATTGGGTAGATGCAAGAGGAGAATAGATAGCCAGGAGTTAATCAGCTTTTTATTGCTATAACAAAAGTACTGGACATAGTCAGCTTAGGAATAAGAAAGGTTGATTTTGGCTCACAGTTGGAGAGATTTCAGTCCATCAAAGTCTTGGTGTAAAGCATGTAGTAGGGCAGAGATGTTCACATCATAGTTGGAAGTAAAAGAGAGAAGAGGAAGTAATGTGGGTCCTAGGATGCCCTTCATGGACTTGTCCCAATGTCTGGAAAATCTTCTGAGTCCTACTTTTTAAATACAATTTTAAAGATTTGTTTTATTTTTAATTATGTGTATGAGTGTGTGGGTGTGTACACTTGAGTGCAGCTGCCTGAAGAGGTCCCCTGAGCTGGAGTTACAGGAGGTTGTGAGCCATCAGTGTGTATGCTAGGAGCCAAACTCAGGTCCTCTGCAAGAGCAGTGTCCTCTTAACCACTGAGTTATCTCAGTGACCCAGAACCTATTCTTCCTCCTCTTTTTTTAATTTTAACATTTACTTATTTTATGTGTATGAGGGTTGTGGTAGTTTGAGTAAAAGTGACCTCATAGGCTCATAGGTACTATTGGGAGGTGTGACTTTGTTGGAGGAAGTACGTCACAGGAGGGGCACAAGGACTTTGAGGTCTCAGATGTAGCACGCCCAGGGTAGCAGTCTCTTCCTCCTGGTTGTGGATCTAGATGTAGAACTCTGAGCTCCTTCTCCAGCACCACGTCTGCCTCCATGCTGCCATATCCCACCATATTAATAATGGACTAAAGCTCTGAACCGTAAGCTAGCCCCAATTTTCCTTTATAAGAGTTTCTGTGGTCATGGTGTCTCTTCACAGCATTAAAACCCTAACTAAGACAAGTGTTTTGCCTTTATGTATGTATGTTCATTATATGTGTGCCCTGATGCCCATGGAGGCCAGAAGAGTGCCTTGGATCCGTGGGTACTGGAGTTACAAATGGCTGTAAAGTTCAGTTGGGAACTGAACATGGGTCCTTTGGAAGAACAGCCATTTTTCTTAACTGCTGAGCCATCTCTAGTTCCAAGAACCCACTTCTTACAGTTTCCATAGTGCCAAGCTAGGGACTAAACTTTTACTACATGACTGACTTTACGATGTACATGACCCTCTTACCCTTAGTAATGTGGTGACTTGTATTTTTTATTTTATCGAAACAAGATCTCACTAGTTCAGGTTTTTTTTTTTTTTTTTTTTTTGGAACTCTTAGTCTTCCTGCTTAAACCTCCCACCATAAGTGGCTCCCTTTTCCTTCCTTCCTTTATTAGAGATAGTGTTTTCCCGTATAGCCCAGGCTCACTTCCAACTTACTTTGTAGCCCAGGCTGGCCTTGAACATGGGCTTCTCTTGTCTCAGTGTCCTGAGTACTTGTGAGTGAGTTGAAGGAACCGCAGCAACTGCTCTGCACCCCTTCTCACCGGAGCATTTGCAGAATATCCTAACGGAAGGGAGTTTAGTCACGCACCTTTCTTTTTCTCTCAGCTCGGTTTACCGCTTAGGGAAGCAGAGCATCTTTGGATCTTCAGTTTTCAAAACGAAGAAATGAAAACAGTGGAGTAAAGCTTGGGCTGAAAGGCTGCATGTAAAAGGCAGTGACTGTTTCTTTTTCATAAAAGAATTGAGAAAAGTCATCATACAAGGATTTGTATGTTTTTGGACATCTTTCCTCTTGTGCTTAAGGTTAAGGTTAATGAACAGAAACAATAACTCAGCTGTTTTGGTGGTATTTTTAGAATGATTCTACATTCTAATTAGTGTAGGAAAGATCACAACTAGTTTTGATTTGGGTGCTTAGTCAAGTAGGCAGAGACAGTAGGTAGGGAAGACTTGAGGGAGAGAGAGACAGGCAGAGAAAGAAAACACAGAACTCTGCATGCCATGCTGCACCTGTAGAGATCAGTGGACGACCTTGGGGAAGTCAGTGGATGACCTTGAGATCTGTCTTACTTTGCTTTCTTATTCTGATAAACATAGCCAAAAGCAGCTTGGTGAGTTTATATAGGTTTATTCATAATAGGTTTGTTTTATGTTAAATAGGTTTGTTCATAATAGGTTTATTTAATGTTAAAGCTCATGTTAAAGTCCATCACAGTTTATAGTCCATCACTAGGGGAAGTCAGGGCAGGGGCTCAAGGCAGGAACCCAGAAGCAGGAAGAAAAGCAGAGGCCATGGAGGAACAGGCTTACTCAGTCTGATATCTTCTAACATCCAGGACCACCTACCCAGTGGTGGTACCTCCCTTGGTCAGCTGGGCTCTCCCACATTGATCATTAAGAGAATGACTCACAGGCTTGCTTATAGGCAATTTGGTGGAGACATCTTCTCGATTAAGGTTTTCTCTCCCCAGTGGTCACAACAGGAGCTAGCACAGTGTTGATATTCCTCTTCTACTGTTCTTGAGCCAGAGTTTCCTCTCCACTGTCCGTGCCAGGCTGTGATTCTCCGCTCTGCCTCCGTTAGCAGTCAGGATCACAGACTTCTGTGATGACTGTGTAAACTCAGGTTCCTGGAAGCACTACACTCACTGAATCGTCTCTGCAGCCCTCAAAGAACTAGTAACCAAAGAAGGTCTGGGTTTTGACTAAGTAATTCCCTAGGGAAATGGTTCAGATAGTGTGTTGGTTATGTAACCTAATAAAAATACTATGTTTACAAAATGTTTTGGTATGTGTATACATTACAGAAGAATTAGATAAAGCATATTAGCATATGCTTTCCTTCACAACGTTTTTGTGTATGTGACAACTGTAGGTGTTCCTCCTCAGATTACACCTTTTTTTAGACAGGGTCTCGCTTACCTGGAGGTTATCAAATAGGCTAGGATGCTGGCTCGCAGGCTCCAAAGATCCACCCATCTCCACCTCCCCAGTGCTAGGATTACAATAGGCATGTGTCAGTATGACCAGCTTTTTGTGTGGGTTCTGGGGTCCAACTCAGTCCCTCGCATTTGCACAGTAAGCACTCTACCGGCTCTGACACTTCCTTTTTCCTTCTACTCTGCCCCCTTCCTCCTCCTCTTGTTCTTTTCGTCCTCTTCTTCTTTCTTCTGTATTGAGAACATCTTAAAATCTACCATTTATTGGGCCAGTCAAATGGCTCATTGGGTAAGGGTGCTTGCTGACCAACTTGTCAATACCTGAGACCCATGTGATTAGAAGCAAAGAGCTGACTGTCCCCTCCCCCTGACATATATAATAAATTAGTAAATGTAAAAAAAAAACTGTCTTAGTCATTGTCAAGTACAGAATATATTTGTTGGGGGAAGGCTGCTTGTTTGTTCCTAGCTGCTCAGCCCCGAAATAATCACACAGAAGCTGTATTAATTAAATCACTACTTGGCCTATTAGCTCTAGCTTCTTATTGGCTAGCTCTTACCTCTTAATTTAACCCATTTCTATTAATCTGTGTATTGCCATGTGGCTATGGCTTACCAGCAAGGTTCTATCCGGTGTCTGTCTCTGGTGGAGCTACATGGCTTCTCACTGACTCTGCCTACTCTCTCTATGTGCATCTCTTCCAGCCTGACTATGTTCTGTTAAGCCATTGGGCAAAAGCAGCTTCTTTATTCATTAACCAATAAAAGCAACGCATATACAGAAGGACTTCCCACACCATATATTACTGTCCATAGTTACCATGATGTAAATAGATCTCTTGAAATGATTCCTCCTATTTGAAAGTACGTATCCTTTAATAGCATCTTGCCAGCCCCTACATCTCTAACCTTTAGCATCCACCTTTCTATTCTCCAGTTGTATACATGTATGTTTACATTTATTTTTTGAATTTTAATTAGCATACAAAGTATTAAGTTTCATAAGACACTTATAGGTTCCACATGTGAGAGAAGGCAGATAGTTCTTGTCAATTCTGGATTATTTCACTGCCTTAGTTAGGGTTACTATTGCTGTGATTAAAAAACAAGTTGGGAAGGAAAGGGTTTATTTATCTTACACTTCCATATCACTGTTCATCCATGAAGGACAGGAACTCAGACAGGGCAGGAACTTGGAGGCAGGAGCCGATGCAGAGTCAATGGAGGAGTGCTACTTACTGGCTTGCTTCTCTGGCTTGCTCTGCCTGCTTTCTTATGGAACATAGGACCACCTACCCAGGGATGGTATCACTGGGCCCTCCTCCATTTATCACTAATTAAGAAAATGCAGTATAGGCTTACTTACAACCTGATCTTATGGAGACATTTTCTTTTTCTGCTCTTTCATTATTTTAAATTTTTAATTTATTTTACATACCAAGTCCTCCCCTCTTCCCTCCCTTTTTGCCGTTACCCTCTCACTCCCTTTCCTACCTCCCTATCCACTCTTCAGAGAGGGTGTGGCCTCCCGTGGGAAGTTAGCAAAGCCTGGCAGATCAAGTTGAGACAAGACCAAGCCCCTCCCCACCCTGCATCAAGACTGAGCAAGATATCCTGCCATATGGAATGGGCTCCAGAAAGCCAGTTCATGCACCAGGGATAAATCCTGGTCCCACTACCAGGGGTCCCTCACACAGACCAAGCCACACAATTGTCACTCACATTCAGAGGGCCTAGTTAAGTCCCATGCAGGCTCCCCAGCTGTCAGTCCAGAGTCCATGAGCTCCCACTAGCTTGGGTCAGTTGTCTCTGTGGCATGATCTTGACCTTCCTTGCTTATATAATTCCTCCTCTCTCTCTTTGACTGGACTCCAGGAGCTGAACCCAGTGCTTAGCTGTGGATTTCTACATCTGTTTTTAACAGTTTCTGGATGGGGGTTCTGTGATGACATTTTGGGTAGTCACTAATCTGATTACAGGAGGCCAGTCCAGACACTATTGCTAAGGAATCTTAGCTGGGGTCATCCTGTGGATTCCTGGGAATTTCCCTGGCACCAGGTTTCTCCCTAACTCCCTAATGGCTCCCTCTATCAAGATATCTCTTTCATTGCTGTCTCTCCGCTCCTCCCCCAACTCAATCATCTAATTTCCTCATGTTCTCATCCCCTATCCTCCCCCCTCCCAATTTACCCAGGAGATCTTATCTATTTCCCCTTCCCAGGATGATTGATGTGTGTTCTTC
>JAQHUG010000243.1:2379236-2390840 GCA_028555095.1 Dicrostonyx torquatus
TGTGTGTGTGTGTGTGTGTGTGTATTCCTGTCTGTGCAAATGTGTACACATATGTGGAGGCCAGACAATGATGTCTGTATTTTCCTTAATTTCTTTCCACTTTAGTTTTTGATGCAAGATGTGCACTGAATCTGGAGTTCACTGATTGGCTAGACTGCTTGGCCAATAAGCTCCAGGAATTTTCCTTTCTCCATTTCCCCAGGCTGGGTAATGGTAATGGCTACTGCTGTTTTCTTCTTCCTCTCCTCCTCCTCCTTCTTTCTCCTTCTCCTGTCCCTCTCTTCCTTCTTCTGCTCCTCCTGTTCTTTTTCCACCTCTTCTTCTTTTCCTCCTCCTCTTACTTCTTGTGTATGCTAGGGATGGTGAGGCAGATGCTCATGCTTATGTGGTAAGTTCTGTGCTGACCGAGTCATCTTCCCAGCCCCTGAAGAGGCCCTTGTCTGGATAGGTCGTTTTGTGCCATGCTAGGTACATGCTCTGCATACAAGTATACAAGTATAGCATACCAGGTCTTCAGGTAGGAGGTTGTCGGCAAGCTGGAACATGGGACAACTTCCCATGGAAGATGGGAGTGAAAGCCAACATATTAGCTGTCTTCCTGATATAGCATGTGGGTGCATGTACTTATGAGTCTTAGCCAAGTTCAGACTCTGATAATGACTCTTGGACTCATGGCATCGCTGATTCCCTTGTATGGGAAGGGCTGGACCAGTATTCTTTCTTCATGTGCAAATCAGATGACTTTGCCTTCTCAGCGATGGAACAGAAAATTCAAGTGGCTCAGGGAAAGGACAGGAGCAGGGAGCGAGCTTCTTGAACTCTCTCTTAGTTCTAGAACAATGTAAGGAGTTTAAGCAGAGGGAGAGAGTTGAAATGAGAGACCATTTCAGGGGAAGAAAACTGAACACACATTGCCTGGGAGAATATATTCAGACTGTGGTATATCAGGGTGTTAATTAAGACAGAAAGATGGTGGGGAGAATAGAGGCTATGATTTTATAGTCCCACCCTTGTGCAAGCCATGCCTATATGCATGTATATCACTTATGGTTTCGTATTTCTCTGTTAATAAAGCTGGATAGTAGATTTTCCATGTCCAGTATTTCTTCAGTTTGTACTTTCTTTATTGCCTCTGTTTTAGTTTTCAACTCTTGAGCTGTTTGAACTGTTTGTTTCACTTGTTTGATTATTTTTCTTAGTTTTCTTTAAGAGATTTATTGATTTCTTCCATTTTTATTTGTCTTTTCCTCCATTTCTTTAAATGAATTTTTCATTTCATCTTTAAGTGTCTCTATCATCTTCAAAAAGATATATTTAAGTTTCTTTTCTTCTGCTTCTTCTGGGTAAGGGTCATCAGGTCTTCCCATGGTATGATCACTAGGTTCTGGTGTTACCATGTTGCTTTTTAGGTTGTTGAATGAATTCTTGCATTGGCTCCTACCCATCTGTTTCTCCAATTGGTACTTACAGTGTTTTCTCCTCTTGGGTCAATTCTTGCTGATGGTGTCTGTTGTCTGAGGGATCCTCTCTTAGATTGATCATTGCATTTGTTGCCTATGTCTTAGGGAGCTACTCTTGGTCTGCTCTGTGTAGTTGCTGTCTGTGTCTCGGAACTGCTGAGGTCTCTGGGGCTGGGTGGGCATGAGGGTGTAGTAGGACTTGTAGGTTACAGGGGCTGACCAATGTGTGGGTGTTGGAGTAGCTTGCCTATACGTGGCTTTTCTGCTGGTCGGATAGTGAAACTGAAGCAGGTGGAGAAAGGGTCTGGGGTTTTGTCCCTTATGAAGGGCCTAAAGGCTGGCTATCCAACTGGTCACTCACCTCTTGGTCTCCTCTGTGCAGTCACAGTCTGTGCTTCAGAAATCCTCTGAGGTCAAGGGGGATGAGTGTGTTTGGGGACTGAGTAGGACTTGTGTCTTACAGGATCCGATTCACATGGGGAGCTGTTGGAACAGCTAACCTGCAGGAGGTTTGCCTTCTGACTGGCTGGTGAAGCTGAGGCAGGTTGGGGAGGGCAGGTTTTGCCCAGGTACCTAGAGACTGGGGTGTCCAGCTGGGTGGCTGATCACTCACTTCTTGGTCCTCTCTGTGTAGTTGCAGTCTGTATGTCAGAGTTGCCCTGAGGTTGTGTGGGATGGGTATGTTTGAGGATGGAGTGGGACTTGTGGCTTACCTTGGTCTGATTGATGGGAGTATGTGGAAGCAGCCTTCCTGCACTAGGCTTGCCTGTGGCAGGCCAGTGAAGCTGAGACAGGTGGGGAGGGGCCTGGGTTTTGCCCTGGTAACAAGGGCCTAGAGATTGGGGTGTCCAACTGGGTGATTGATCGCTGACCTTGAGATTGGTATATAAAATGAGAAAAGATTTGTATGTAAAATGAGAAAAGATAGTTTTTTAAGTAAATAATTAAAAAAAAGCTGGATAGTTCAAACACACAGCTGTGGAAGAGACTCTGAAACAAAAACTTTGGGTTGTGTGTGTTTGTGTGTGTGTGTTTGTGTGTGTGTGTGTGTGTGTTTGTCAAGGCAGGGGTTCTCTGTGTGTAGTCCTGACTGTCCTGAAACTCACTTTGTAGACCAGGCTGGCCTCAAATTCACAGAGATCTGCCAGCCTCCCCCTCCCAAGTGCTGGGATTAAAGACAAGCACCACTACCACCCAACCCAAAAACTTTGTTTTTGAGGTAATGGCTTAATGTAAATCAAAGTATGTATTTAATAGTTTCTGTGTATATAATATCTATGACTGAACGAAGGAGAACATCAGAGGCCTGCCAGGGATAAAGAAGTGGGTGGGAATCTGTGCCCTTCCAAAGGGCGTTCCCAGAGGGTGATGGCTGTGGACTCATGGAAATACCTACTCAGTTCTCATTTGTGGCTCCAGATCTCTTCTACATTCCAGAGGACTGGATGATAAGTGGAACACTTAGGAAATATCCAGTCAACAGCAAGATGGTCAGAAAATACTCTCAGCTCCAAATAAGTCTCGCAAGAGGTTATCACAAAAAAATACTTGTTTTTGGAAGATCTCATGTTTGGATGATACAACAAAATCATCTTGAGTGGGAACACAATTTCACTCCTTTGGGTCCAATTTATGTCTCTTTCTTTTTGGATGCATAATAAGAATGCTTTCTTTTAAGACAAAAGGATTTAAAAAAGTGTGACTTTTTTCCAACAACCCTTTACACAGAATGTTAACTGAAGCATGGACAAAGTTCTAGTGTAGTGCAGCTTTAGGTTTTAAGTAATATGAACAAACTGTGTATGCCCTTGTATATCTAGTGAATATAATATGAATATTTAACCTAAGTGTCAATATTTTGTGTAAATCTTGTGTGTTTGTGTCATATGCACGTGAGTGTGTGCTTGTGTGTGTACATGAAAAAGCCAGAGAAAGACATCAGGTGTCCTCTTCTGTCCCTCTCCACCTTTTTGCCTCAACGGGATCTCTCTGTGACCTTGAAGTGCACAGTTTTGGCTAGGCTGGCTATTTGCCAAGCTCCCAGACCTGCCTGTCTCTGTATTCCAGCATAGGTACGTGTGGCTATGCCTAGCTTTTTATAAGGATGCTGGGAATTTGAACTCGGAGCCTCATGTTTACAGAGCAGTCAGTCCTACCCACTGAGCCACAGTCCCTCCCCTAAATGTTTACTTATTATTTACAGCAACTTAAAATCTATCTAGCTAATCATGTATGTATGTATTTGTGTGCGTGTATGCTTGTGTGGGTATGGGAACATTCAAGGCCGGGGAGGGACATCACTCATCTTGCTCTATCACCTCCATGTTGTTGTTTGAGACGCAGTCTACCACTGAATCTCCAGCTTGACTGCTGCTGTCACCATTCGCATAGTGCTGGGGTTACAGGAGTAGGTGGCCATACCCAGCTGCCTGTTCTTACCCACCAACACATCCCCTCAGCCCTATTCTGGAGACATTCTCAACCAACCTAGTGTAGTACTTGTCAGTTTGGGCAATATTCAATATATGTTAATTATGTCAGGGTTATTAATGTTATCTAGTATTTTTTGTCTGCTTGTTTTATCAGTTAATAAGAAAATTGTGTCAAAATCTTGTACACAGTTGTGAACTTGTCTGGTTTTCCTTATACTTATGTCATATCTCATCTACGTGAGGCTGTTGTAACAAACACATACATATTTGGGCTCGTTCTGTCTTTCTTGTGGCTCACACTAGAAATTAAGAAGTCTTTATGAAATGACTTCTCTTGAAGTATACTTATTTGTGTTTAATAGTAATTTTTGCTGCAAAATCAATGTTGTCTAACTTAACAAAGCTATCTTCATTTTTGGCTAGTGTTTGAATATTAATTTTTTTCTCATCCTTTTGTGAGTGCTTTTATATTTTTTGTTTTCTCTAAACAAAACACAGTTGACTTGTGGTTCTTACTCAGTCTGACTCCCAGGGGAATAGAAATTTGCATGGCTTATTTGAGAGCAAACGCTTCCCAGATCACTCTCAACCAGGTAAGCATGTAGGAGAGAGATGCAGTCGAGCCAAGCATAGACAACCAAGACTCTCTACTGTCCGTTATTTTCTTATGCTACTGAGCGTTTTGTCCCTAACTGAGAATTCACCCTTCTAGTTTTATGCTGAGGTCTTAGATTTGATTCGCCACCTTGCATGAGCTGGCTTCTCTTCTAGCCCGTGTATTCCCTTTGAAACCAAAGTAATTTTGGTACTTCTATTTGTGCCCACCACGAAGCCAACCCAGGGGCAACCTCAGTTACTACCCCGAGATGCGGGTCCTTCAGGAGTCCTGGCATCTGCATAATTTTTACAGGACCTCAGCTGTGCATTTTTAACATTTGTGCAATTTTGCCTCCGCATTTTATGCCGATGACCTGGAGAGTTTTAACAACTTTTCATATTGTTGAAAGTCAAATCTTGAATTCTTCCTACATCTATAAAAGCTTTTCTTAACATGTTTTTAAATATCCTCTCTTAACTTTTTAAAAGAACATTAGATTTTTATAGTTGCTATGACCTTAAAATAGTATTTTTCCCCTCCTTTTGATTTAATAAAAACCATATACTTAGTTCTGATACCATTAAACCTCACCACATCATAAATTCTACTCGGAGGCACAAAGGGAATAATTAACTCTGAAGATTGATAGAAGCCTGGCCCTTTTAACTTGAGAAAATAACCTTGAAGAATGCATCCCACGTGAATAAATAACGTGAAATTCTATGTAGTGATTATCTGGGGGTCGGGGTAAGGGAGTGGGGAAATGAGCTCATTAGGGAAGCTCTAGTTACATTCATGATGTTTTACTTTCTAAGCTGAGTATCGTATACCCATGGGTTCATTGTGTGCTCCACATTTAAAAATGCCCCAAATACTTTATCGTCCAAATCATTGTTAAGGAAATCACCACCATCAAGCATGTAGTGCCACGTCCTTAATGCATAGGTATTTCTCATGTATCATTTGTCAAGTGAAATGACACTTTTTTCTTTTGAGGCAGGGTCTCATCATCACTATGTCAACTGGGTTGGGCTCAAGACACAGAGCTCCACCTGCCACTCCCTCCTAAGTTCTGGGGTAGAGGACTGTGCTCCCATGCCTGACCTAACAGTTTTCTTTAAAAAGAAATATTTATTTTTGATGTGTTTCCCTGCATGTGTGTATATGAGCCACTTGCACTGAATGCCTAAGGAGTTCAGAAGAGGGCGTCAGATTCCCTAGACCTGGAGTTACAAGTGACTGAGGCACTGTGTGGGTGCTGGAAACCCAACCGAGGTCTGTGCTCTTAGTGACTGAGGCACCGTGTGGGTGCTGGAAACCCAACCGAGGTCTGTGCTCTTAGTGACTGAGGCACTGTGTGGGTGCTGGAAACCCAACCGAGGTCTGTGCTCTTAACTGCTGAACCACTTGTCCAGTACTATCTTTTTTGTTTGTGGATGTGGATGTGTGCATGTCTCATGTCACTTGTATTTGTGAAATAAAATACTTTTGTTATGTATCTTCATTTGTTTGCCATGTGTTTGTATGAGCGTGTGGGTGTGCACTTCCTCCTTACTGTTTGAGACCTCCCCCATTTCTGGGACTGAAGATGTGCACAGCCATGACATGAACCTAGGTTGTTTTTCATACGTGCACAGCATCTGCTTTACTGCAGCTAGGATTTGCTATTTCTGTATGAGAGTCTGTTTTCCTGTGCTTATTGGTGACATCATAAAGTCCACAAGCTAAAGCATGGTCAGTGAGCACACAACATGTTACAGAGACCCCACACCAGTGAGCATACAACATGTTACAGAGACCCCACACCAGTGAGCACACATCATGTTAGAGACCCCACACCAGTGAGCACACATCATGTTAGAGACCCCACACCAGTAAGTACAGATTATGTTAGAGACCCCACACCAGTGAGCACACGTCATATTACAGAGACCCCACACCAGTGAGCACACGTCATGTTACAGAGACCCCACACCAGTGAGCACACGTCATGTTACAGAGACCCCACACCAGTGAGCACACGTCATGTTACAGAGACCCCCACACCAGTGAGCACGCCGTCATGTTACAGAGACCCCCACACCAGTGAGCACACGTCATGTTACAGAGACCCCACATCATGTACAGTAAAGTCTGGATTTGATCCATCCTCTATTTAGAAAAATGTTTCTGTCAGGATTTCTACAAGGAAGTCCTCTGCCAGTTTTCTTATGTGTAAATACAGGATGCTGTCCAGAGATTTTTGTCCACTTGTATTTTTTAACATTGGAAGCGGTGAAGGACAGATTGTCATTTGGAGGGCCTGGGTCCTACTAGCTGGTACTCGTCTTGGTTCCCAGCATGGTGTCAAGTGTTAGCTGGCTCAGAGCTGTTGGCCGCTTCCTCTGCACTGTCACTGTAAGTGCAGTAACTGACTCCATCCTTATAACGTTCCTACAATGTAGGTTTTATCAGATGGAGAAAATAGAGGCAGGCCTCATTTGGAATCAGTGAGGACACAAGCTGTTGGGCACTCCTGGATTCTCTTAACAGATGACTGAAAGCAGGGGGACCCATCCTAAATATGGGCAGTCCCCTCTGATGGCAGCCCAGATAAAAGGACACAGAAGAAAGCTTTGCTTGCTGCCTGCTTACCCTCACTCTCTCTCTGGCCAGTCCATTTATTAAACTGTGCAAGAC
Organism: Dicrostonyx torquatus; assembly: GCA_028555095.1. Taxonomy (NCBI): domain Eukaryota; kingdom Metazoa; phylum Chordata; class Mammalia; order Rodentia; family Cricetidae; genus Dicrostonyx; species Dicrostonyx torquatus. Next base: position 2,386,406 of record JAQHUG010000243.1, read on the forward strand.
TTTTTGCTGTGTAGCCCAGACTGACCTTGAACACATGCCCCAGAAGAACCCTGGGCTTTCTGAGTGTTAGGGTTACAGACAGGTGCCATCATGTTCAACTTTTATTTTTTATCTATTCTCATTCTCTCTCTCTATCCCTACCTCATTATTAGTATTGAACATCATATAATAACATTACTTGGGCATCAAAGATTTAATTGTTTGTGTTGAGACATATGATTTAGCTGAGCCTGTTTACAAAAGGTAGACATGTCAAAAGCATAAAGAATAGACGAGTATTCAGAAAAATCAAGCTGACTCATTAAGGTGGAGGAGTGGCTTAAAGGCAGAATCTGGGGTCACCTGCCCGAGGGTACTGCATAGAACCCCTCTTGAGGCTGATGGCACGTGTGGAGAAGGTAGGTATGGGATTTTATGTTCCTGTCCTACCAAAGACTATTAAAAGAGCAACTTTGTCCCGGATCCTCACCTTTGACCCAATTAAATAAAACCTTCATTCTCCATCACTGCTTTTAGGGAGGGGTGCAAGATGGGGACATGAAAATGAAGAACCGTGAAACCTTAGCCAGGTCACATTCTTTTCTGCTTAGCCAAATCTGGTTGCTTTTCAGAGAGAGAGAGGCGACGAAGGAAGGATGGAGGGAGAGACATAAATGAGAAGATGGAAGGAAGCAGAGATTGTGCGCTGTGGAGAAAAGTGTTCAGTTTCACCTTTCTCCATGACTTCACAGCACACAAGAAGCAGCTGCTTTATAACTTTACAGCTCAATAGAAATTTTATTTAAATCAAGTCAGTGTGTTTTAACATAACCGCTGAAGTGCTAGGGATCACCTTCCCCAGTATTTCTTAGAAAAATTCCAGTTCTTTCCAAACTTCTTCTTGAACAAGAGTTTCTACTCCATACTGCTGCCGGTGTTTAATTATTTCCGCCTTGTTTAAGCAACCTGGGGCCAAAGCAGCACTTAGATATGTAGGGGCACTCTCATACTGAACCAATACATTATCAATGAGTTAATAATACATCAACTGGATTGATCTTCATCTATCTAGTTGTCTAGGCACCCCTGATCCTACCACAACCACTACAACTAGAAATAAAGCTGGGACTTAAGCACCCCAGGCATGTATGTGAACAGATGTTTTCTTTTTCCGCCTCCAGAATTTCACAGGTGTCCAAAACCATTGTAAAGATGCAAGAAGCAGTCAATCTGGGGACAAGAGCCTAGTAAATAGCCCTGCTGCATGAACATTTATTTACTGTATAGTTTTAAAATCAGTAATTGAATTTAAGTAGAATCTTGTGGAAATGATGAATCTCTTTTTTTTCCAAACTGTTTTAGAAATATTGACTTTTCCTCTTGCTTTGCCCGATGCCACATTTGGAGCTTTCTGTCTTGTTGTTGTTATTGCTTTATTCTGATGTCAGATACCCTTTAGCTTATGTTTCTGGTATGAGCTAGAAATCTTGCAGAAGTCATTCTGAAAACATTTAATATGAGTTTCTTTGAAAATACATTCCGTTTTCTAGACCTGTATTTTGTGAAGTGCTTTCTGGAGAATACTCATGTATCTTGTCTCTTAGGTGTCGAAAGCAGGCTCATCCGGCAGAGGAACCAGTATCACCTCTGTGGTAAAGATGAGGCTGAAAGTACAGGTGGTAAATACCTAGGAACTTTTGCTCCAAGTATTCTTCACACATTTTACCATGTTCTTTAACTAAATGGCAACGAAAAGGTTCAATTGCCATATGAATTACTTGCCTTTTTATATATGCTTTGGCCTCTTGTAAACTTTGTAGGATTATCAGAGCTATAATCATTTGTGGCGATTGACCCATGTGTGTGTGTTGGGTCTTGAGAAGCAGAAGAATGAAATGTGGAGGAAGAAGGAAAGTCCTCCCCAGTAAGACAATACTATTCTGGACAGAGAGCATTTTACATGACATGGAGTCAGATTCTTAATTATAAAACTTAATTAATACCATCGTCACTAATAGAGGCTCCCTGGGCTGTGCACACTTCCAACCACTTCCTCTCGGGACTTTGGTGCACACTATACTCTGTGACTCAAGAAGTTCTGCAACCCCAAAGAGGCAATGGTAATTTCTGAAAGCTGTGAACTCTCACACCAATATGTTTATTTTTATGAGACTTAGGGCAAGATTAGCCTTAGCAGAGAGAGACACCAAAACACTTAGGTTACAAGCAAAATGGGAAATGAAAGGTGTTTTATATTGAACCTTAACAGGTGGATTTTACAAAGAGCAGTTAATTAACTACGGGCCCAGCTGGGGATACATTTTTAATGACTGGCAGGTAGTCTTGAGAAAAGCTAAATTAAAAAAAAAATCCAGCACTAACTGCTCTTCCAAAATGGGCTGAAAGTATAGTAGTGAAAAATAACCCTGGAATTTTTCTAGCAACAGTAAAATGCTCTCTATGGAACACCTCTCTGGTTCTTTGCTGATCTTTAATCTCCCATTACAAGTTTTAAAGGGGAAATATTTGAACTGGATGTGAACAGAGGCTCTTTCAGGACTGGCTCTGTGATCAAACTGTGTTTCATTTGGATTAATCCTTGAAGATACCAATTTAAAAAACAACACTCTAGGTGGCATTTAGAAATTGCTGGTTTGACCCTGCACTACAGCAAGAATGAGTTGCTTGATGGAGATGTTCTCTTGTCTCTGTGGCTCAACTTAGACTTCTAGTATGAAATTGAGTCTTGTGAGTGCTGCCTCTCTGCCTGATTTGGCAGTTACAGACTAGACCTGTCTCTGCATCGTTCCTTGATCATGGGACAAGCCAAAACGAGAAGCTGATTTTTATTTTACATTTTATTTTCATGTGCCAACAGTTAGGAAATTTAATGTTTGTAAATATAACCCCAGAAAGTTAATCTTTCTGGTTTTTGGACCAAAATAATGATAATTACATTTATATGCTATGCCCAGTAATTAAGCCAAATAAGTTTTAATATTTTTTATCTTTAGCAAATTAAACTGACTAATAAACAGTATATTTTAATTTTTTATAATTTGCAATCCTTAGGGTTTTTTTGTTTTTGTTTTTGTTTTTTCGAGACAGGGTTTCTCTGTGGCTTTGGAGCCTGCACTGGAACTAGCTCTTGTAGACCAGGCTGGTCTCTAACTCACAAAGATCCGCCTGCCTCTGCCTCCCGAGTGCTGGGATTAAAGGCGGCAAACCTTAGTTTTATAGTTGTTTATAGTGTAATGCTTTTATATATTTATATTTTGAAATGATGGAGTCTAATTAGCATCTCTGTCTTCACATGGCTATGATATTTTTGTAGTGATAGCATTTAAAAATCTACTCTTTCAGATACTTAAGTATTAAATAATGTTATTACTAATATCTTTACACAGACATTAGAACTCTAGAGATTACCCTTCCAGTTTGACCAAAACTTTGTATATCTGACCGGTCTCCACACACTGTCCACCCCTGTTAATCTTTACACTGTCCCAATGGGAAAGGCTGTTTTAAATCCTACAAGGAAGTGAGACCAGGCAGATGTCTTCTTTCTCTGCCTGGCTTAATTCCCTCACCATAGTATCCTTCAAGGTCATGTATGGTGGGAGCATGTGGCAGAGGGTATCTCACAAGTCCACATGGTAGAGTATCCAGAACAGACTGGAAGCAGAACAGCTGTGACCTGCAGTAACCTACTTCTTCCAACCAGGCCTCACCCCCAAAAGACTTCATAGCTTTTAAGGGTGGGCAAAGGCAGGTAGATCTTTATAGGTTCAAGGCTAGCATGGTCTACAGAGTGAGTTCCAGGACTGCCAGGACTACACAGAGATACCTTGTCTTGAAAAATAAATAACTAAAATAAAACAGCTTGGGACTGAGTGTCTGACCTGAGATGGAGGACAGGTCCAATGTAAACTATACCAGCATGCCTACCCAGACTTAACATAATTGGATGTGCTCATTCTGTTTACAGGGATTAAGTGGGTGTCAGGTAAATGCTTCCCTTTTCTTTTAAATCCTGGACCATTTCTCCAGCTCATATGGAGTCCTCTGTAGAAAGTCTTTACCTATACTTACATCTTTAAATATGTTGTCTGTTTTCTTCTTGCAGTTTTATAGTTTCAACTCTTGATGTGGGATTCTCCTCTGTATGTCTTGAATATGTTTTATTATCATTGGTTAATAAAGAAGCTGATTTGGCCTATGGCAGGGCAGAATAGTGTTGCAGTACAAAAGACTTCCACACTAATTCAGAATGGAGTACACTAAAGCTTTATTTACTAGGGGGTAAACTCACAGAAAGAGGAGTGATCCATAGTTCTCTGCTTGCTCTGGGAACTGGAACCAAATTCAGCAGCCAAGGGCCCATGCATGCCCCTAAATCACATTTATAGTACATATGATCACTTCCAAAGTGGACCAGTATCTTAAAGGCTACTGA
>JAQHUG010000243.1:2396371-2417033 GCA_028555095.1 Dicrostonyx torquatus
CCACTGGCATTGGAAGGAAAATCAGCTTGATGCAGTCCTGTTCACCTGCCAACTGCGTGGGCTGAAAGACTGCATAAAATGTGTGGGTTCCGTGAGGCGATGGGTTCTGAGCAGCACTTTACAGACTTCCCTGAACACATGTGTTCACAAAGAATGACAGTGTGAACTGAGGGTCCTGCATCGACATAAAACCCTTCCCAATACTTCGCAGCCCCCCTGAGAAAAAGCTAGGGGCCCACAGTTCTCTACATGGGACATTCCCTCTTATTGGTTTCCGTGTTACTCTGATGGACCCGGTTGTGGTTGTCGTACACATGGCCACAGCTCACGCATGCCCAGGGCTGCTTCTCTTTCTCCGCCTTCTTCCAACTCACTGTGGGGAAGGCCAGGGTGTTGAGGCCCACAGTTCACTGGGGTTGGGCTGTGTTGATCTACTGCCAGAGGGCTTCCGTGTGATTCAATGTAAAAAGGGCCATCTGTGGTTCTTCAGGGAGGAGTACAAAAGATGATAAAGCACTAAAGAAACTGGGAGTAGAAGAGACACACCTCAAAATAATATAGGCTATATATGACAAACCTATAGGCAATATTCTATATTAAGTGGGGGGAAGGAAGTATTTACTTTAAAATCAGTAATGACACAAGGGCATCCATAGTCAATATAATGCTCAAAACTTAAGCTACAGGTAACAGAGCAAGAAATAAAAGAAAGTGGGAAAAGAGAAAAATCAACATATTTCCATTCACAGATGACATGATCTGAAACTTGAAGGATTCTAAAGACAGTGCCAGCAAACTCGTGGGGCTTAAAAACACATTTAGAGAGGAGCAGCACACAAAGTTCAGGAGCTTTTCTGTACCCAAACGGCAAACTTGCTGAGAACAGAATCGGGGGGGGGGGGATCCCATTTATAATTGCTCCAAAGAAGCATTAATCTAGAAGAGAACACAGTGCAATGGAAGCCCCTGCAGGGGAAACTTTAAGCCACTGAGGGGAGAGATGCAAGAAGCTGAAGGATGGATGCTCCTCAGTGCTCCCAGATCAGCAGAAACAAGTGTAAAATACCCATCTTACCAAGCAGTACACGGTCTCAGTGCTCTCCTCATCAACATTCCAGACACTTGACAGAAATAGAAAAAAGATCCTAAAATTCACATGGAAGCACAAGAAAGCCCAAATGGCTAAAATAATGACAAACAGAAAGAGCAATGTTGGCATCAATGTATTTTTATTTTTATTTTTTTTATCATCTGGCCCCACCTATTGCTTAGTACTCTTTTTTTAAAATTTCCATTTTTATTTTTTTTCAAAGATTTATTTATTATGTATACAACATTCTGCCTCTATGTATGCCCACACGCCAGAAGAGGGCGCCAGATCTCATTACAGATGGTTGTGAGCCAACATGTGGTTGCTGGGAATCGAACTCAGGACCTTTGAAAGAGCAGCCATCTCTCCAGCCCCAATGTATTTTTGTTTTGATAATTACAAACAAGTATAATATATGTAAACATACATGTCCAAGCCACACACAGTGCCTCAGTTCATTATGGTTTTAATTTTCATTACTCTCTGATTAATGATAGCTAGAATTGATTATAGTCTTGATAATATTTGTAAGTCTAATTTTGGGAAATTTTTATTCAGATCCAATTTTTAGTTGTTAATTTATCTATTGAGATTATAAGATAATTATACCATTTCTCTCTTCCCCTTTCTCCCTCCAAATCTTCCCAAGTACCCTTCCTTTCTCACTTCCAAATTCAAGGCCTCTTATTTTCATTAACTGCTGTTATATACATTTATGTAAATGTATGTGTATATATGTATATATGTATGTACAACCTGATCAGTCTGTGTACTGTTGCATGTATGTCTATGTTTTCAGGGCTGGCCACTTAGTATTGGATAACGAGTTGTGTGCTGCTTCCTGTGCTCAGCATTCCGTGGTTGCCGTTGCCTGCAGATCCTCGTGTGGAGCTGAGGCCTCATGAGCTCAGATCAAGTTCAAGCCACACTGATTCCTATTCTGTACTCTTTCCTTTTCTGTTCTGCTTTTAGTTCACAATTTACAACCTTTTCACATGTACATGCTCTAACAAATTAACGCAGCTGAAGTGTCCTCTACTAGTTTTGTCCTTTAGTCTTTGCTGTTTCTGAGGGTGACTCTTCACAGACGTGATGTTTTCTCTGCCATCGAAGCCTGGTCCATTCTCGTTTGGTGTGTGCTCACGCTGGTGTTGTGTGTTACATTGTCACATAGTTCTTACAGTTAGTTGGCTTCCTTTCATTTTAGCTTGAAGAACTTTCCTTCACTATCTTACAAGTCAGTTCTGGTGGTGATTAACTCCCAGCGCGTCATGGTCTGGTTAAGTTTCAATTTATCTCATTTTTGAAGAAGAATTTTGCAGTTGTTTTTTTTTGTAATGCTTTGAACATATTGCCCATTCTCTCCTTGTCTGAAAGTGTCTGTTGAGAAATCTGCTGAAAGTGTGATGTAGGTTTCCTTTATGTAAAGATGTTTTCCCTTATGTTTCCTTCAAGATTCTATCATTGTCTTTGATTTTCAACAGACTGGTTACAATATGTCTGCGTAGTCTTGTTACTGGAGAACTTTGAGCTCTCTGTACATGGGTCTGTCTTTATCTAGATTTAGGAAGTATTCAGCTATTCTCTCTGTGTTGTATGCATGTGTGTGCATATGCCCATATGTCTGTAAATGTACACGTGGAGGCCAGAGATAGACAATGTTTAGCTCCATTGTTCTCCACCTGGTTTCTGAGGGAGTTGACCAGTTAACTAGACTGTCTGGCCAGAAAGCCCACCCCCATCCTCCTGTCTCCTCTAAGAGCTTGGGATCACGAGCACAAGTTGCCACACCCAGAATTTTCTGTAGGTTCTTGGGGTCCAAACTCAGGCACTCTCACTTCCCCAGGCAGCACTTTACCCATGGAGCCATCTCCCTTCCCCATTTGCCTTCCCTAAACTCCTATCATGGGAATGAGAGAATTCCGTTAGTCCAAGGTTTTTCCTCATTGCTATTTATGCTTTTTCCTTTTTCCTCCTGAGTTTATTTTCAAATAGCATTTCTTTGAGTCCACATTTTTTTTTCTGCTATTGGGTCATTTCCGCTGTTGGCATTCTCTACTGCACTTTTCAGTTCATTCGTTGTACCCTTTCCTTCTCAGTTTTGGATTGGTTCTTTCTTATTATTCCAAGACATTTGTTAAAGTTCATTTTGTTTGTGCATTGTTTTCCTGATTTCATCGGACTGCCTCTCTGTTCTCTTGTGTCTTGCTGTGCTTCCTGGAAACACTTTCGGGTTCTCTTGTCAGCTCAGAATCTCCTCTTTGCAGGAGCTAGGAAACTGTGTGCCTTGCTACTGCCATTCCCTTGCTCTCATAGTTCCTGTTGTGGAATATGACTTTTACCAGGCAAAGCTATGCTATATTTGTTTAGGCTGCATTTGTTTAAAGATGTAAAGATGTGTTGCTTTGCCTGCCTAAGGCACCTGATTGGTCTAATAAAAAGCTGAATGGCCAATAGGTAGACAGTAGAAGGACAAGTGGAGCTGGTGGCAGAGAGAAGAAGTAGGAGGAGGAATCTAGGCTCAAGAGGACAGAATGAGGGAGAAAGAGAGGAAGATGCCTGGGCCAGTCAGCTACACAGCCACCAACCAGCCAGGTACAGAGCAGGACATAGATAATGAAAGGCAAAAAGCCCCAAGGCAAAATGTAGATGAAGAGAAACAAGTTAATCTAAGTTATAAGAGCTACTGGGTAAAGCATATGATATGGCTGAGCATTCATAACTAATAAGTGTTGGTGTCATTTTGGGGAGCTGGCTGGTGACCCAGAAGAAAGCCTGCTACCATTTTTTTAGTTATTTGTGTGGATGTTTACAAACTTTATGAAACAGTCACCTCTTCCGGAGTTGTGAACTGGGTTTGGAGGAAAAACAACTTCCCATACAGCTGAATACCATGCTACTGATTTGGGGGAGCCATGGCAGTTCTGGCTTCAGTCATGGAGAAACATTCTAGCTTTATGCATCTCTGGTAGCTGACCTTGGTGTTGGCCAAGAAAGCAAGTATCCTTAGTGTCTGAGGGTGTGAATGACTATCTCATTGGGAAAGGGTGTTGATATTTGGGGTAGGTTTCTTCTGACCTCTTATTCAGTTGAGAGAATTCATTTTGGTGTTGGGTCTGGCTTTGAGCACACGCTTAAGGTGGCGGTGTATTATGTCTGTGGAGTGGCTGCAGAGACAGAGGCAGAAGTCTGAGCCTCTCTGGTGACAATAAGGTTTCAGGGTCCTTGTACCTGGATCATAGGCACCCCTGATCCTAGTTGGTTATGTAGTATAAGACATGGTTTCTTGCGGAGCAATTGGAGTCAGCATGTGGAGGGCAGGTATGAATGGAACTTCATCAGTTCTGAGACTCTAGACGGTGAGCTTATCTGCTGGGAAAAATGGCTCAGATGTTAGAGAGTTGGATGTTTATAGAACAGTGGAGTGGAAATCTACAGTGCAAGCAGACATATACAGAACAAAGTGATCTCCAAGGTCATGGCGGGCAGAGGCTGTAGCAGTGGTAGCATAAATACACAGGATATGGCCACGGAGTTGTACTCTCCAATGCAATATGCAAAGATGTCTGCAGCTCAGGTTTCAAGGCTGTGTTTAGGTTTGGGTACGTTTCTACGTTACAACAGAATTCATATCAGCATCTTCATCTCTAGGGCATCTGTGGATGCTGATTACCGCAATGGAGAAAAATGCTGTTGTCCCCTGAAGACATGGCTACTGTGGTCACAGTGGCACCTGCTACATGGCAGAAAAGGATGTTCCCTGCCCTCCTTTGTCCTGGTCCTCTTCAGCTATCTCAGATGTGCTGATCTCCCCTACTGAGTGAGCTAGGTTACAATACCAGAAGGCTGACATAATATTTACACTTGCAAAGATTGGTCAAACAACATTCACTCATATGTGGCATTGTTTGATTAAAAATCCATTTTTATATTCTTTTCATCTTCTTTTGCTTATGACTTTCTTGTCTTTAGCAGCCATTTATGTTCTCATACCACCCTGAAGAAGTTAGACTAAAACAGGTGCCTTCAGTTTTTATTATACCATAGAGGATCTTCCTTGTCGTGGTGGTGGTGGGGTGGGGAGACATTTAAACTAAAATTACCTTGAAGGATACTTGAAAATTTGGCATAATCTAGAGTCCTTCAAAATTGTAATTTCTTCTTTTCTTCCACAAAACAGGCAGGGCAATAGAAATTCAGCTTCACAACCATTTGTTTAATCTTTCTTTTTTTTTTATAGTTTCCTAAACAACTTTTAATATTTAAGGATATTTTAAAAATTTTTCCAATTTTACATGTTGCATGCAATTTCCTATTACCTACAGTGCTGTGGGACAATGGTTTTACTTTGTAAAGATTTGTTTTTTGTACTTGTTTAATAAACGATGATTGGCCAGTAGCCAGGCAGGAAGTATAGGCAGGTGACGAGGCAGGAAGTAGAGGCAGGGCAATGAGAATTATGGGAAGAAGAAAGTTTCAGTCTGCAGTCATGACCCAACTGCAGAGAAAGCAAGATGCGACTGCCTCGTCAAAAAAGGTACCCAGCCACATGGCTAACACAGACAAGAATTATAGGCTAACATAAGTTATAAGAGTTAATAAGAAGCCTGAACTACTAGGCCAACCAGTTTATAATTAATGTAGACCTCTGTGTTTCTTTGGGACTGAATGACTACAGAACCGGGTGGGGCAGAAATCTTTGTCAACAGAATGGCGCTCTATCAACACTACAGCATGATCCAATGCATTGAATTTGACACGTAAATTTTGACACAATTTTAAGTCTTTCACCTTGTTCTTTTTGTCTATATCCCAGCTTTCCTTTTAGAGCCAGCGCAAAGTTTATCTCTTATAAATTTCCTGTACCAATCATAACTTAAAGTCACCTTTCTATCTTGTAAATGCTCCATGCAGCTGCCCTTTTATAATTCTTGTGTTTTAAATCTTAGTATTTCTTGTATAGATTGAATAAAACTGCAGGCAACATCTAGTAAATGTGTATATCTACCTCTTCCTCAGTCCAGCTGACGTGCTTATGACATCAAAGTTATAACCCTTCAAAAAAAATCAAATAGCTGGGTTTTTAAATTCTAGGTCAAAGTCACAGAGTACATACCGATGACCACAGAACAATTACGTTTATCTGCGCTCCACTGAGTGTCTGGAGAATTTTATGTTCCCATCCTCCATCTTATAGATGACAACCTGCTGGAGAGGATGTGGGTTACACAGTGAACTCTGCCACTATCCCTGGAGATGGGCTTTAGTCTCTTTAACTGACAATAAATCAATAACCCAAGAGCCTATTTGTCAGGCAAGACCTGGTGTTTATGTGGATAGGGGAGCTGATGGAACAGTGAAGGAATTTGGTCTCAACTTAGAGTGACTCTGTTGGTCCCTCTGATTTTGGTTGGATTGGATTGGGAACTGGTAAAAGAAAGAATGCTCATGAAAAAGAACCCATGGCAGGGTTATGGACAGTTTATTAAGTAAGGTGAGGATTGACAGGTATGGATGACATGTCTGAGGTTCAGATTAAGATTGCTTGGTGATAAATTAGAATTTAACAAGTTGAGATCATTAACAAGCCCTCCGATAGCCATGAATCCCAGGCTGTAGGAGAAATGACAGGATTTTCACCTGGACCTCTCTGCTTCTGCAGGGCTACAGTTGATCTACTTACCCCAAAGCACGTGATTAAGTGTTTCACTAATATGCCATTAAGATGATTCATACATTCTTCAAGTATGCCAGAGCCGAAGGCTTCTCACTGCCCTAGGAATGACGAGTGCTCTATGGAAATGCCTGGCGATGCTTCTACTTTGATATTATTATTAAATGCAACTTAAAAGTTTCTTAGGGAGTTTGTTGTTGTTGATTTGAATAAAGAGGATGGTGGAAAAATAGCAATTCCTCTACAATGTGCTCCATTCCCTCTGCCACCTTGCCTGCTTTGTTGTGGTTCTGACTACATTAACTCCTGCCCTTGCTTCTGAGCTGACCAGAGGTGATAGAGAACGTTTTCACCGCAGGCGAGCTTCTCTGAAGTTGAATCAGAAGTATGTTAGTGATGTTAGTTGTGTGTCTCCAGTGTGTTGTTTGGTCTCTTGATTACCTTTCTGAACATAATTCTCATTGGAGCAGGATATCATGGTACTAGAATTTTGACATCACACCAATTAAATTAGATCACTTCATTTTAGAAGTGAAGAAATTGTCATTCAAAAATGTGAAGTAACCGCTGTTTGCATTGACTTTATCATAATAGTAAAGGGCCTTCCTGAACAGGTAGCCTCATAAATACCTAAAATGGACTCGGTTTCCATCACCTTCTAGTGATGGATATGATGCTTTGGATGAGAAAACATAGGTACAAAGAAACAAATAGGCCAGTGTCAGAAACTGAGGTAAAACAAGGCAAATACAATGCTGAATTTTATTTATGTATTGGTTTGTTTTGAGACAGGGTTTCACTATAGCCTTTGTTGTCCTGGAGCTCACTAAGTAGAACAGGCTGGCCTTGAACTCCTGAAGATCCCTATGTCTCTGCCCTTCAGCTGCTGGGGTTAACAGGACACCCCACTGGGTTTGTAATGCTGAACAACAGTGTACCAGTTTGAGAAGCTCTTTTGTAAACAAATTGCACTGTCTTTTTTTTTTTAAATCTGAATTTCTCACATCGGTATTTTACGTTTCATCTTGTTCAAGAAAGACTTCTGAGAAGTACAATGCAGTCTGCAGATTTTGCCGAACAGCATTTGGATGGCTTAGCTGTGATGGCGCTTTGTTGTTCCTCTGCTGTGATGAAATACCATGACCAGAGCGACTCAGGGGTCATGGTTTGGCTCACAGTTTGAGGATACAGGCTTTGTGGGAAGCCATGGCGGCAGGTGTTTGCAGCAGCCGCCACATTACATCACAGTCAGGAAGCCAAGTGCAACGGGTGCTCGTGCAGTCTGACTTTCTCCTTTTTCTTTGGTTTTGTTTAGGACCCCAGTCAGCAGGGTGAATTTTCCAGTTTTATTTAAATTAATCAAGATAATCTCTAACAGGCAGGTCTAATGTAATTAATTCCTTAAGGGTGTACTTACAGGCTCATCTCCTGGGTGGTTCTGGAACCTGTCAGAATGACAAGAAAAACCTTATTGGCTTGACACCCAAACATGTCACTGTTAAGCCATGACTTACTACTCTTAGTTCTGAAAGTCTCATGGCCTTCTCATAATGCAAAATGCATTCAGTTAAACAACAAAAAATCCCCGCAGTCCTTAATAATTCCAACATTGTTTAAAATTCCAAAGGCTTTTCTGGGATTTAACTGTTTTTAAAAAAATAACTATAATCCCTTTTAACATTGTAAGACAAATTGCCTACTTTTAATACGCAGTGACACAAACTAAATATTCCAAAAGGGTAGCAATCAGCAAAGCAGAGCACAGTGAGAGGTGATCTAACCAGTTGAAGAAAAAAAATCCATAAGAGAAAATAAAAACAAATCCTGCAGCTTCATGTCCTGCTCCTGGACTTGTTACAGAACCATCCGTGTCCTAAAGGTCTTGGGTGATTCTTCCCTGGCAGCTTTGCTTCACAACACAGGTTTTTTTCGTGGGCCAGTTCACTCCATGCCTGCAATTTTCCTTGACAGATGTCTCATGGATCTGGAATCTCTAGCAGCCTGGGGTTTCCAGTGCAACTTTGATTTCACAGAATCACACCCCTACCACTAATAGTCTATCTTCAGCTAAGTGTTACAGCTCTGATAGGAAGGTGCCCTGGCAGTCAGAAGCCAAGGAACGCCTACATCTCAGAACGGAAAGGCATCCTGGCAGCTGGAAGCCAAGGATTGCCTACAGCTCTGAAGAGAAGGTCTTCCAGCATCTGTGTTAAAGCTCTGTTCCCACAGATAGGGGGTGGTTTTCCCAGCAAAGTGTTACAGCCCTTAATCCAGGAATGGTTTTCCTAATGCAAGTGTGACAACTCTGCTCCAGCAAGGGAGGGTTTCCCCAACAAGGTTGCTATAACTCTCTTCCGCCCTGCTCCAGAGAAGTGCTACAGCTTTTGTGCTCAGAGATTGGTTGGATTTCAATTCCTGAGATGGTTATGGGCAGGGTGTGTTTCCTTGGCTCTAGTCTCAGGGCCAGGGTGTTCTTTCACTAGCCCTTTTTATCCTACACTGACTCTACCACAAATAGTCTGCCTGTAGATGCTGTGGGACAATGGTCTTGTATTGTTTTAATGATACACTGATTGCCAGTAGCCAGAGAGGAAGTATAGGTGGGACAACCAAGCAGGAAGTAGAGGTGGGGCGATGAGAACAGAAGATTCTGGGAAGAGGAAAGGGTCAGTTTGCAGTCATCTCTCAGCCACAGAGGAAGCAAGATAAGAATGCCTCACTGATAAAAGGTACCAAGTCACATGGCTAACATAGACAAGAATAATGGGCTAAGATGTAAGAAAGAATTAATAAGAAGCCTGAGATAAGAGGCCAACCAGTTTATAATTAATGTAGATCTCTGTGTGTTTCTTTGGGGCTGAATGGCTGTGGGATTGGGCATGTAAAAGCCTTAGGGCAATACTCTATTGACAATCTTAATTTTGAATCTTTCATGCCTACAAAACTAGTGCACATGGACAATGGTTGCCAAGTTCAGTTGTCAATTCAAGGTGTAGCTGTCCCCCTTGGACAATAGCTGTCTCAGTTTCTGGGTTGTTTCCTGGGCAGTTGGTTTCAAAGACGAGAAATCCCTTCAGATATGTTCTCAGTCTGGGCTCTCCTCTTTCAACTAAGTTTGCATTTACACAAACTGGGGCCTTCAGTAGATGAGCTCTTCCCAAATATTTAACCCCATGAAGATATTCCCTCCTAGGCACTGTGATCATGAATCCTGTCAAAATCACAGGTAGTACAAACTAATACAGGTGCCTGAGGCAAAGCTAGGACCCTTTAGAACTTACTTACCTTTGGGAACATGGAGTGATGGCTATAACGGAGTTCAGCAAAAGACTGGGAACTGAAAGTAAGGAGAAATAATGAACACAACTGTGGGATGAGTTGCTTGTGGGAGGCTTCTCTAGGATGGTCACACTGGGGGCCTTCCAGTTCGTTCTCAAGGGAATTCCATGGTGGGAACCCTAGCTCAGGAAGGATGAGTTACCTCCCAGTTCAGACAGCTGCATGTGACTTCCTGACTTCTTCTGTTTCCCCTTTCTTCTTTCTTTCTACAAAGCGTAGCACTGCTGTGGCAAGGGAGAGTGACCCTGAGAATCTCTCTGTAGTTTTAGGCACAACTGTGATTAAATCTATTTCCTGCCATAAGCCCCTATCCATGGTTTTACAGTAGAGTGAATTAGTAATGAACCTTAGATTCTAGTCACATCAACAGTACCAGAAGCTGTTTGCCTGAGATCTAGACTCACACAGTTCACTTTGTGCTATGAGAGTTCACATCTCTTACTAAAATGGGACCTTGTCTATGGCCAAGCCATGCTGAATGAACTTGACTTCAGACAAAAGGGGATGCAGCAACCTCTTCATTTTTGCTTGCATACATATCCAACCTGTGGTCTGTGGACCACAAATGGTAACATGTGAACATGGCCTAACACAAATTACATGCATACATATTCAATCTGTGGTCTGTGGACCACAAGTGATAACATGTGAACATGGCCTAACACAAATTACAAATTTACTTAAAACAGTATAATTAAAAAAACAAAAACAAGAAACTGATGGTATACTTTGTAAGCATGAGCCTTTTTGTATACCACAATTTGTGTTTTAATTTTAACCACTCTACAGGAAACTCCTCTTCTTAATAGCATTAAAGATACATCTGTGCCAGGAGGCAGTCAGTGGTGCACGCCTCTAATCCCAGCACTCAGCCGGCAGATCTCAGGGAGTTCAAGGTCAGTCTGGTCTACAGAGTGAGTTCCAGGACAGACAGGGGCTACACAGAAAAACCCTGTCTTGGGCTGGAGAGATGGATCAGTGCTTAGGAGCATGGGCTGCTTTTCCCCGAGGACCTGGGTTCAATTCCCAGCACCCACATGACAGCTCACAACTGTCTAGGACTCCAGTTCCAGGGGATCTGACAACCTTACACAGACATACAAGCGGACAAAACACCAGTGTAGATAAAAAACACAAAGAAAGAAAGAAAGAAACCCTGTTTCAAAAAGCCAAAACAAACAAAGAGCTATAATATCCAGATGAAGAATGAGAATGAGCAGATGCAGTCCAACCATCATTTTCTTCATTTAGAACAAAGCAATTAAGAACAAAGACATGATGGGATATGAATAATTTACAAAAAAGCATGGATTACTATTTCCAGCTAAAACAGATGGGTAGCAAAAAATGACATTATTTTCTTTTTGAAAATAATTAATTTTATTAAGTGTGTGCATGTGTTCAGGTGTGTGTGTGTGTGTGTGTGTGTGTACCAGTGTGTGTGCACATGTCCTTGTACACCTGAGTACAGGTGCTAGAAGAAGCCAAAGGCATCTGGTCCTCTGGAGCTGGAGTTACAGGCTCTTGTGAGCTGCCCGACATGGGTACTGGGAACTAAACTCAGGTTTTCTGCAAGAGAAGTATGTGCTCTTAACTGTGAAGCCACTTCTCTGATCCCAGCTTGATTTTCTGGTCAGATCAATTGCCAGTGCTCTCATATAGCTGTGAGCCATTACATTACCATCAGAATTTCGTTTCCACTCAAATTAGTAAAAATCCAGGAACTCTCAACATTAGGAATACAACACCAGTCACAGGCTAGCATCACAAGAGGCTATAATATGCATGCATGTCTTCAGTCAGTGCTAATTTCAGTTGACTTTAAGTGATGGAAGACCATGGCATTCGTCTTTATATGTCCATGTTGTAGATGGGCTACTTGGTCAATGTTTTTTAATTAATCTATAAATCTTACTGTATAATCCTGATTTTTTAAATAAATTTCTCATGGGTAGGACAATATTCTAGTTGCAAATGTAAGAAAAGGAGCACTCCAAGTTGATATCATAGGGAATGTAGACGTAACTTGATACTACTATTCAAAACAATGGGAAGAATGCTTCAAGGCTTGGTAACCAGCAGAGTGTGTGCCTCTCTTGTGCTGACGACCTTCTTGTGTTAGACACGCCAGGCTTTGCCTTTCAGAGCTGCTGAACCTGGCGGCTGCTTACTGTCACAACAGTTTACCATCAACCAAGCCACAGTGGAGCCATTGACAGACAGGCCAGCTCATTGAGCTGCGTGACTGTATATTTTGCATCTAACGTTTCCATTGGGGACTAATTCGACTTAAAACATATTTGCAAGTTCTCCAAGGGCCTGATGACACACATAGTTTTGATGGGCCTAGCTAAGCATCCAGGTAGCATTTAGAGAGCCTAGGATCTGCCCCTTCTGGTTCAGGAGGGGTCCTAATCCCTCTCCCAGCCTGCTTGTTTAGGATTACATGATTCTTTAGATTCTGAATAAAGCTGTCAGCTACAGAGAGCAGAAACATTCCTGGGAAGAGGTGTGGCCTGGATAGGAGAGTGTGGAGGGAGAGAATAGATACTTGCTCAGAACAAATTCAGATGAGTGAACAAAGCCCCCTCCAGTCTGCTGACACAGGACCACCACAGTGGTGCCTAAGGAGGATCGCCACGGGGTGAGGCCACCCTTATGTCAGGCAAGAGTGGCTGCTTTCCGCCTCTGTGCAGATTCATTCACAAGCACAAGGCTTTGCATCTGTTGCCTGGGCAAGTGAAGAAAAGTGCATAGGACCTCTGGGAGCCGTTGGAGGAGGTAGAAGCAGTGCTCACCAGAGAGGTGCTGCTCCCGAAGAAACACCAGGTTTCCGGACTTCCCAGGCCTGAGACCATGTTCCCACTTCAGGGAACAGAACCCAGGAGTCTCAATTCAATACTCCCCTGGCTTTTTGAGCAAAGTCCATATTTCTTTGGGGTAAAATAATTTGGTTTTGGTTTATAGAAAAACCTGTGTCCTGTTTCTGCCCAGGGGTAAAGAATGCCAGGTGCCTAGGAATTCCCAAAATATTGAATCAGCTCTGCTACACGTAGATCACTAATATAAAAATGTAGCTGCTTTTTAATGAGCAATGTGGGATACTGGCATCTCAGATAACAGCACCCAGCTATGGAGCCACAGCAGTTTCCTTGTCAAAATGTGGCTGCAGTGGTCATGGCTAATGCACAGCTGATGGGTTCTTACCAAGGGTCAGGTAAACAAGGGCCAGGAACAAGCTGTGTGTCTCAGTGGGGACGGAGCCATGGAGAGCACACGCTTGCAGCGATCAGATCATTTTGCATCATTTTGAACAATTAACTCTTTATAAACTGGAAGTAATTGGCTGCTGAGTGTACATGACTGGCCTAGTGGTGATTTTAGCTTTTTTTTCTCCCATGTGGGAAATTTGGTTTTATCCCTGTGAGAAATTTATCCCATTATTTTTTTAACTCATGAATCTGAACAGTTGCACTTTTTCTTTGGACCACTTAGGATATTTTCTTGGTCTTCTTGTATCATCTGTATGAAGACAGTTTTGTATCTATGCAGGAGCTCTACCCTTTGCTGTAGGTTATTTTTTTAACAGCCCTCTTCTGTTTTTTATCTATGGCATATATTATATGCAGCATGAGAGACTATTGTGTTGTTGGATAACCCTCTGTCCACTGTGAATGCACACACATGCATACATATATGTAGGCATATTAGGTTGGCACAATAAATAACCAAGCCAGCTCAATAAGAAAGAGTATTTTTAATGAATGAAAAGAGGGAAGACTCACGCTACCAGGGTGGGAAGTCCAAAGTCCTATCCGTCCAGTGGACACCACATGGAGAGAGAGCACACCTGTGTTCTCTCGGTTTTCATTACCTGGGGTCCCAATGGCCACACCCCAACTTGTTTTATATATATATATCCCATTGGTTAATAATAAAATCTGTTTGACCAATGGCCAGGTAGGGCAGGATTAGGCAGAACTATCAAACTGAGGACTTGGATGAGGAGAGGCAGAGTTGAGAGAGACTCAAGTAGCTCCCCAAGAAACAATATACCAGCAGACTGGTAAAAACCATGGCCACATGGCAATATGTAGAGTAATAGAAATGAGTTAATTTAAATATCAGAGTTAGTTAGTAATAAGCCTGAACTATAGGTCAAACAGTTTGTAATTAACATAGACTTCTATGTGATTATTTGGGACCATGTGGTCGGGACACAAACACTCTTTCTCTGTTTACACTATTGTGTTTTTTCCTGGTGCTTCTGTTGTTTCTTATTGTCCACACTCTCATAGCTGCTGCTCTTGCTCCATGTCAGAGTAGCTGCAGAGCTTCCAAGAGTCATCAAGACAGAGTTTGACAACCTTCATCTTCAGGGATCTTGTGAGACTGCTCGTGAGAGATTAGACTGTATCCATCCATAAAATAATTGCCTTTTCTGCACTTTCCTGTTATATATCCAAAAGAGCTCAAGATTACCCTTAATGGTGTTCACCATGCTGACTTTTTACACCAAAATGACCTTTTCAGGATATCAAGAACCACAAAGCACTCTTAAGGCAATGCTGAAGGAGAAAGGTATCATGTTGCAACTAACTTTGGAAATGTCTGTAGATTAGTCCAGGCTTAAGGACCTTCTGTGTATGTGTTGCTTTTATTGGTTAATGAATAAATAACTGCTTTGGGCCTATGGTAGGGAAGAACAGAACTAGGTGGGGAAAACTAGGCTGTATGCTGGGAGAAAGAAGGGTGGAGTCAGAGAGAAGCCATGGATCTGCCACCTGAGACAGATGCTGGGAACTTTAGCTGGTAAGCCACAACCACGTGGCCATACACAGATTAATAGAAATGGGTTAAATTAATATGTAAGAGTTAGCCAATAAGAAGCTAGAGCTAATGGGCCAAGCAGTGATTTAATTAATGCAGTTTCTGTGTGATTATTTCAGGTCTAAGCTAGCCAGGCAGCCAGGAACCAACAAGCAGCCTCCCTCCTACAACCTTCTGTCTGATAATCTCTGAGTTAAATACTCCGGGAAAGATCAAGATGAACAACATCATCTCTTCCTGGAACCCACAGGAGGAAAACAGGTAGATAAGTGACTAAGGCACCCAAGGTCATTGCTGTCTTTAGCTATAGTAAACATTTTGGGAGAATATGGACTGAGTTACTGTAGGCAATTTATCCATGATTGTTTCAAAAGCCCCAAAGTAGCATTTATAAGTTCTCATGTGCAGATATCTTGATGGGACCACAAATCAATACACAAAATATGTCGATGCTTTTGTAGGTTCCTCATGATCGCAGTTATCTTAGGATCTCTCTTGTGGAAATCCCACAAGAGATTGCAAGACAAATCACTCCAACAGCAATCACACCAAAACAAACCAGGCATAGCAATATAAAAACCCAATTTAAGACTGCTATAACAATAATCAGAAAATAATGTAGTAGAAAAAAACTACTAAGCTGAAAATTTCAGAATTAATGAAGGTAAGATTAATAAGGAGAAAAGAAATGTAAAGAAGAGTAAAGCATAACGTGACAAAACATCCCTCATAACGTGACAAAACATCCTCATAAAATAAAGCGCAGACATGTACATCAAGTAGGTAATAGTAAGAAGGACAAAAACAGTCCAATATAATTTTAAAAGTTGAAATACAGTGAAAATGACATCAGAATACAGTAAAAGGAAATTGAGAGAAGGGAATTGAGAGATGGCTCAGTGGTTAAGAGCATTTGATATCTTGCAAAAAAACTAGGTTCAGTTCTTAGCACCCACACATCATTCACTGCTTGTTTCTGCAGCCTCAGGGAACCTGGCACCCTCTTCTGGCCTATGCAGGCCCTGCACACACATGGTACAATACATATAGGGAAAACATTTATTCATGAAATTTAAAGAGAAAGCATGTTAAAATATGTATTTTTATTCTATATGTTTGGGTGTTTTTGACTGCATCCATGTCTGGGCATCACATGCCTGTAATGCCAAACAAAGCCATAAGGAAATGCTGTAAGTCCTGGAACTGAGGTTGGCTGTGTGTCACAGTTATACTTACGGACTATAGCAACTTGTCCTGTGCACAAGCTGAGGGTTGGGCTGGTAAAGGGAAAGTTGTCAGTTTGAAGGCTGCATTCGCTTTAGAAGGGTCCTGTTTTTACATGTCAGAAACTTTCTGCTGGTCCCTAAGGACATCATAACCTGTAGACCCAGAAAGCTCCCCTGCCCCAGAAGTTCCCCAGTCTGTACCCCAGGTACAACAAAGGTCTAAGCTTCCAGGCATCACCTGAGTGAGTCAGGGAGTGGAGAAGCAAGAGAATACTGAATTCTGTACCAGAGGGGAGGCCCAGAGGAACCTGCCTGCTTCTCTCCTGGTCTCTGAGCTAATTCATCTTGTCCAGTAGGAAATCACCTTCCAGGAGACCAAGCTGCTTGCGCTCGCTGGGAATGCACACCATCTGTTGTCTCCAGGGATGTCTGGCTCCCCTGCTTCTCTCCTCATGCCTCCTGCAGAGCTGCATGTAGAGTTAGACTTCTTTCTTTGCCATGCCTTTCTGTGTCTCCATGCCTTTTTAGCTTACTGTCACCTCTCTCTTGAGTCTTAGGACCCTTCTTTAGACTGTTTGCTTTACCCTGATCCCTCTTATTCATGAAGTTACACAGGAAACTTCTGTTCCACAGTCTTACCTCACCATTGTTGTTTGGTTTCTGAGCTAGAGTCCTGCTGATATGGGATATCTCTCTGTATGCAATGAATTTTATTTTTACCATTGGTTAATGAAGAAGCTGATTTGGCCAATAGCCAGGCAGAATAGAGCCAGGCCAGAAATCTAAGCAGAAATACAGGGAGAAGAAGAGTGGGGTCAGAAAGATGCCACCCAGCTACCAAAGGAGAAAGATATCTGAGCATCACTGGTAAGCCATGGGGCATGTGTCAATACACAGATTAATAGAAATGGGTTAATTTAAATGTAAGGGCTAGCTAATAATAAGCCTGAGCTAATAGGCCAAACTGTTTATAACTAATATTAAGCCTTTGAGTGGTTATTCAGGACCTAGCTGTTGGGAGAGAAACCTCCAGCTACATACTTCAGTGCCACCAGACCAACTTGAGCTTGTTCAATTGCCTTGCTTGCTTCAGACTCTTCTGTAGCTATAATCACTTGCCCTTTTGGGATGAAGGTAACATGGCTCAGTCCTCCAGCCAGCCCTGGGGACATCAGCTGAGAG
Source organism: Dicrostonyx torquatus (assembly GCA_028555095.1). Lineage (NCBI taxonomy): Eukaryota > Metazoa > Chordata > Mammalia > Rodentia > Cricetidae > Dicrostonyx > Dicrostonyx torquatus. The sequence goes on from JAQHUG010000243.1 coordinate 2,413,713, forward strand.
CTCATATACATGGACTCCATTTCCAGCCAGTACTCAATGAATGGGAATCTTCATTTGTCTTAGAGCTGCTGTGATAAGATGCCATGTCCAAAGCAAGGTAAGGAGGAGAGGGCTCATTCAGCTAATACTTCTGCATAGTAAGTAGTCCATCACTGAAGGAAGTCAGGACAGGAACTCCAGCAGGGCAGGAGTTTGAAGCTGGAGTAGAAGCTGATACAGAGGCCATGGAGGAATGCTGCTTATTGACTTGCTTCCAATGGCGTACTCAGTCTTTCTTATAGAGCCTAGGACCACCAACCCAAAGATGACCCCACGTACAATAGCTGAGCCCTACTGCATTAAACTCTAATTAAGAAAATGTCCTTCAGGCTTGTCTGTAGCCAGACCTCATGGAACCTTAATTGAGGTTACCTCCTCTCTGACGATCTCAGCCTGTGTCAAGTCAATGTAAAACACCACATTCAACAAAATTCCTGTGTGTTAATGTTTCATCAAAGTTTGGGAATCACTATCAGTTTCAATATTTGTAGTATATATATTTTTTTGTTTGTAGCATTAAAATACTGATCCCAAGTACCTTAAGCCTTTAAAATGAAGTGCCAGTAATACTAGGAAAGAGATTTGGTTGACTTTTTCATGGGCAGCTGTTGGTGTCTTTTCATTCTAAGTAGTAACTATGAGAGAAAGAGGTAGTGGTTGTCACTAGGTGTGCCTGAGTCAGACCTACACTCCTTAACTAATGGCCTCATATAGAAGACATGGGCACTGTAGTGCTACACATAATCATGTCCATTCCCAGAGACTGCACTTCTACATGAGAAGGTACCATCCCCAAGTTTGCCTATTATAGTTGTTAGAATAAGTTGGCATATCTTCTGCTAATAAGTGGCACAGCCACACATGTGTGTATTTTCAGACTTTCCCCCTCTGCTCCCTGTTCTGTGATTTTCCTTGTTGCTATTTCTCTACCCAAGAGTTCAGAGTTGCTAATGATTTCAGCAGTTGACATTTTGCTGGTGACACAAATGTACTTCCAGCTTGGATCTCTAATTCTGAGTTCTATCCTCATATCTCCAACTGTTCCATCATTACTTAAAGTTCAACATGGCCAAAATTGGGCTCATCATCTGTCCCTCCCAACTTCCTTATTTCTATCAAGATGCTACTGTCTTTGAAGATAGCTAGGCATCTGTGGCTCCATTCTTATTTTTTTAAATGCAGATACCAAGTCCTACAGCTCAAAATATAAGTTTCTTTAACACATTTCTCCTCTCCCACCTACCTACCAGAGTTTAAACCCCAATGCCCTCTACTTAGCCATCAGTGACCTACCTGTTCTGTTATCTTGGTCCCTTCTTCTCAGTCTTCCTGACATCACTGCCATGCAGATGTCCCTTAGAATCCATTTGTATCATCCCATGGCCCACCTCAGAAATATTCTATGCTATTTCAAAACATTCTATTGTGTGTAGAAGTTTACTGTTAGTCCAACATGCTCCAGTAATTGAGAGATAGTCACTGCCAGTGTTCTAGCTCTTTACAGTTTTTCCCAGATACACTCTACAATATAGATAGCCAATGCTTTAGTGATGAATACCATTGTGTTGACTTAAAGAATCATATCTGAGTGTAAATTAACTTACTGAGTTGTTAAATTCTTTGTTTCTTTATTTTTAGAACAGGGTTTTACTATGTAGTCCTGGCTGTCCTGAAACTCTCTATGTAGACCATGCTGGCCACAAATATGTAGAGATCCTTTTGCATCTGCCTCCAGAGTGCCGGGATTAAAGAAATGTGTCACCGCATTTATCTTAGTTTAATCTTTTCAAATTTGTTTTAGTTAAAAATAATTTTTATTGACAGACATGATGTTGCATGTGTTTAATCCCAGCACTCAGGAGACAGAGGCAGGGGGATCTCTGTGTGACCAAGGCGAGCCTAGTCTTCAGAGCAAGTTCTAGGACAGCCAGAGCTCTTATGTAAAGAAACCATAGTTAAAAACAAACAAACAAAAATATTTGCTAATTAGACAAGGCTGGACTTTAAATCACAGATACTTCTCTGACTTTTCTTCCCAAGTACTGGGTTTAAAGGTGTCGGTCATCTTTAATCTGAATTCCATCACAGTATTGGCCTTAAGTTGTACAAAACTACTTGGTTGTTTATTATTTCTATATTTTCTATTAATTAATATATAATTCAATTGTTTTATTTGGTTAGTTTTTTCTATTAGTTTCTATTATGAAGGCAAAGAGCAGTGCCATGTGTCTTTTCTTTGTTCATTGTCTTTGTTGAGAATTTCTGCATATATATTAATCAGGGAAATGGGTTTATGTTTTTTCCTTTGAAGTGCCTTTATTTGGTTTTGATATCAAGATGATAGGAGCTTCCCCAGGCGGTGGTGGTGCATGCCTTTAATTCCAGCACTTGGGAAGCAGAGGCAGGCGGATCTCTGTGAGTTTGAGGCCAGCCTGGTCTACAAGAACTAGTTCCAGGACAGGCTCAAAAGCTACAGAGAAACCTTGTCTCAAAATAAATAAAAAAAAACAAAACAAATTAGGGGCTTTGTATAATGCAGTTAATAGCATTCCTTCCTTTTTATTTTGCAGAACAATTTAAGAAGTGTTGGTGTTAGTTCTTCCCTAAAGATGTCTAAATTTCAGTACTGAACCAACCATTCTGTGCTGGGGTTTTTTTTTCATTTTTAATTACTGTTTCATCTTATTGCTTGCTGTGGTCTAAGTTGTTTATATCATCTTGGTTTAGTTTCAGTTGGGCATATGTGTTCAGGAGTTAATCAGTTTCCTCTTGATTCTCCTACTTTTTAGATGATGTGCTGACAGTGTTCTCTAATGAGCCTTGGGTATTACACTGAAATCTCATCTAACAGCTCCCTTTTCATCTCTAGTTTTATTAAATTTATTCTTCCTTCTCTTTATTTTAATTAGCTTTGGGTTGTCCAGCCCATTTATCACTTCAAAGAACCAAATATCCACTTGATTGCAAATATTCTTTCAGTCTCTATTCTGTTATTCTCTCCAACAATCCTTTTTATAATTGAATAGAGATCTTTTTCTACAATATATTCTGATTACAGTTTTTCCTCCCCCAGCTCTTCCAGATCCTCCCCACATACCAAACCCCACACCCTTTCTTTCACTCTCATTAGAATACAGACATCTAAAGTAAAATAAAAACAAACAGAAAAAAAGAGCCAAAGAAAACACACAAGAAACACATATAGATGCTGAGACACCCACATTCCCACAGAAAACTCATAAAAACAAAAACCTGGAAAACCATAATATATAAACAAAAGAT
>JAQHUG010000243.1:2453208-2480261 GCA_028555095.1 Dicrostonyx torquatus
TGGGCATGAATTGGCACATGGTTGAGGTAATGAGTAGTTAGTAAAAATCCCGTAATAAGGAGTGAAGATGAGATAACAGTGGAGTAAGCAGATGATCAGGAAAGGGAGAGGTTTTAGGTGAGAGGCTGGGGCTTAAAACTGTTTGCCCATACATGAGTTCAAAGGGCGAGATGAAAAGGGGGCTTTTGGGGAGAGCCCTAAGTCTAAGAAGAGCTAGAGGCCAAAGTTTTACCCAGTCAAGGTGAAGCTCCTTGTAAAAATGTTAACAAGAACATTTTTAAAGGAACGGTTAGTTCATTCTACCTTCCCTGAGGTCTGAGGATGGTACGGGATGTGAAAGTTCCAGGGAATGTTAGGAACCTTAGATAAAGTTTGAGAGATCTGGGAGGTGAACTGTGGTCATTATCCAACTGAAGACAGGTTCTGATTCCAAATTGGGGGATAATTTTTCAGAGAGCATCGGAAACTGTCTGGGCCCTCTTGTTAGTGGTGGGAAACGCTTCAATCCACCCAGACATGGTGTCCACCAAAACCAGGAGATATTTAACACGTCTGACTGTGGGTATATGAGTAAAATCCAGCTGCCAGTCAGTTCCTGGAAGGAAGCCCCTGGCCTGGCTGGGAAAAGGGAAGCTACGGTGTTTGGTCTTGGGATCTGCCTTTTGACAAATTTTACAAGAGGCAGTGATAGCTTTAAAGAACTCTAAGTCCTCAGGGGTGGGTTGGAGGTGAGCCTTGACAACAGAGCTGTACTATTAGGATGAAAGAACTGATGTAGGTAGGACAGGATTTGCCTGGTGTCAGGGGGTGTCTGTGAGAATGTGGGCTGTACTGTACGAACCCCCTGACGTGACTGGGGTAGGTTTGGGCTCTGAAATGCTCCTGTTCTAGCTGCTTGGTCAGCCTGGTGAAAGCAAAGATATTTTGAGATTGAGAGCTGAGAGGAATAGAGAAAAAAGCATCCTTGAGATCTAGAACTGAGAAGTGGGAGATTCCTGGCGGGATAGTGGAAAGAAGTGTGTAAGGGTTAGGCACTACAGGATGAAGAGGGACCATTGCGGAGTTAATGAGCTAGGGGTATTGAACCAGGTGATAGGTTCCATTAGGGTTTTTAACAGCAAGTATAGGGATGTTTGCTGTGGGACAATGGTCTGTACCCTTTCACTTATATTTTAAATAAATGCTGATTGGCCAGTAGCTAGGCAGGAAGTATAAGTGGGGTAACGAGGCAGGAAGTAGAAGCAGGGCAATGAGAATGCTGGGAAGAGGGAAGCGGGATCCACAGTCGTGACCCAGATACAGAGGACCCAAGATGTGACTGCCTCATCGAAAAAAGTACCGAGCCACGTGGTTAACATAGACAAGAATAATGGGCTAATGTAAGTTATAAGAATTAGTTAATAAGAAACCTGAGCTAATGGGTCAATCATTTTATAACTAATGTAGACCTCTGTCTGATTTCTTTGGGGCCAAATGGCTGTAGGACGTGGTAGGACAGAAACTGCAGTCAACAGATGTTAAAGGAAGAATAGGTGGGGCGAAGTAGCTTTTTTTTTCTTAGAAGGTCAGAGATAATAAGCTTAAGTCCCCTAAGGCTCTGGAGAGAGAGGGGTTCTGAGCTTGGGTAATGTACTTACTAGGATCTTGTAATTGGATAATGATGTGGGAATGGTGTTTAGCAACAGAGAGGTTTTAGGTGTCCCAGACTTGGGGGTTCACCTGAGAGGCTGGTAGAAGAAAAGACACATTGGAGCTGGGAGGTTGGGAGGCTAGAAGGAGGAGGAGGGGAGTTGTTGGTGAACCTGGAGAGAGGCAAATGGAAGGAGGAAATGAAAAAGAAGCTTCTACTTTTGCTTAAATATCTCTTTCCATAAGAGGTACCAGGCAGGTCAGCATGACTAAAAATGAATAGTTGGATAAATACCCCTAAAAACACAGTTAAGTGGTGGGGTCTGCTGACTGTCCCCCTACCCTGACAATATGGAAACTAGAAGCAGAGGAAGGCCCCCAAAACTCCCTCAGTACTGAGTATGTGGCTCCAGTGTCCAAGAGAAAGGAGATGGGCCATCCTGATACTGTGATATTTACTCATGGCTCCCTGTTACAGATGATGGTTGTGGTCAGATCAGAGGAGCCCAGGCAGCCTCACTCATCCATGGCCAGACCTAGAAGGTCATCTTGGGAATTTTCTGGGTTTGATGTCTCCATGCCACTGTGTGCATGAGGACAATCGACTGCCCAATGTCCTTCCCTATGGCATCTTGGACAAGGTCTTGTGGGACCAAGATAAGGATTAGGGCATGATTGGGCCCAGTGACCAGTACTACCACATTTGAAACATGGGCCTGGTGGTTCTCAAACCCTGGGGGGCAAGGGAGCAGCACAGACAGCATGGATTGGGCGGTCTGTCACCTCGGCCAGTAGGAGGGCCATGGCTAGCATGTGACAGTGATGATTGCGGGCTTTGTCATTCCTTGCATGGTACACCTTAAAAGCCAACTCTAAGACTTCTGCCTGTGGGGTCAAGGGGCCTTTCTCCAAACGTCTAAGTTTAATCTTAATGTTGGGGTAGCACTGAGAAAAAAAATTAGTCATGAGTAACTGTCTGCCTTCCATGGCCTGACACATCCGGGTTTCTGGTTCTAAGTTAGTATATTGTAACAGGGCTTTAGTGAGGCATTCCAAAAATATGGAAGGATTTTCCTTGGTATCTTGAATGACCTCTGAGAGCTTATTGTAGTTTACTGGCTTGAGGGCAGCCTTACAGAGACCTGCCAGAAGGCAAGTCAAAAACCGGTCCCTAGCTAAAATTCCACCTGGAGTGTTATAGTCCCAGTGTGGTTCCTGCTTGGGGGCTGCCTCTGCCCCCAGAGGGTGTGTTGCATGTGTTTGGTGAATCTTGTCTGCATGTAGTCTGGCCTGCTCCCAAACTTGCCTGTGCTCTTCAGGAAGTAGGCTATTAGATAGGATCATATTGATATCATGAAGGGTGAGATTATAAGACAGGGAAATATATTGGAATTGCTTTATAAAAGAGGTAGAATTAGGCACATAGGACCCCCGTTTTTGTTCTATATGGGAGAGTGCTGAGAGGGAGAAAGGGACGTGTACCCTAACCAATCCATCTATGCTGGCCACCTTTCGCAATGGAAGAACTGCAGCTGGCTTGGCTTGGTGGGTTGAGTTCCATAGCAACACATGAGCGTGTGAGAGGAGGGGTAAAGGTGGGTGCCAGAGCCGGGCGGCTGCTGCAGCCAGGCACCGGAGAGGAAGAATGACCCAGCGGGGCTGATGGAGTAGTTAGTGGGGGAAGAGAGAGAGCTGAAGAGGGCAGTGGAGCCTGCACAGCGTGGGTGCAAGCAGAGGGAGGTGGCCAGGCAGCAGGAAGTAAAGGAGCAGAAGTATCTGTCTGTTGAGGTCGGGAAGGTGTGGATTTCTTAGCGGGGTCCAGAGCAGGAGCTGAAGGAATGGGGATAGATGCCTGCTGAAGTCAAAAAGGCGGGGGTTTGTTAGCTGGGTCCAGAGCAGAAGTGGACTGTTCTTCCGGCTCAGATGGCATAGCCAGGAACATGCGAGCAGGCAAACAACTTGCAAGGACAGAGGGCTTAGGCTTAGAGCTTAGATAGTAAAAGGCTTGGAAATAAGGAAACTCCTTCCATTTGCCTGTGCGCTGACAGTAGTTAGAAAGTTCCCGTAGAATATCGGGGTCAGAGATGCCGTTAGGCAGCCACTTTAAATTGTTATCTAAATTGTAATGAGGCCATTTTATTGAACAAAGATGGACAAGTGTGGGAATCTATAAGTACGGCATTAAGGCCTGGGGTTTCAGGGCCTCTAAAAGGCATCCCAGGGGGAGGCTGGGTTGATGATCTTGGATGGCTTGCTACCCATAGCTGAAACCATGAAACCCTACAAAAAAGGCAATACCACAGGGCTTATAGGGGGATGTCTCCCCTCTATAGGCAGGGTGTGATGGCAGCAAACACCACAGGGCTTGCAGGAGAGCATCCTCTACCTCCAGGCGGGGTGTTAAAGCCTTACTGGCTCTTGTCGGGGTGACTCGGAAGCCAGAGAGGCCATGGCAGGGACCACTGACAAGTGGTCCAAAAGAAAAGGAAAAGAAAAAAAGGAGAAGGAAAAATCTGAGGGACCCTGGGCCCCCAGTCATGGGAGGACTGACCCCGGGTTATCCAAACATGATTTTAGCTAAGGGAAACAATCCAGAGATGAATGTCAGCTAGGGGCTCAACTGTAGCCATGAAGGCCATGGTTGGGGGCTGTCCCTACATTTCTAAGAACACCAGAAGATTCCCGGGATCTCAATACGCTGCCCAGAATGGGGACTCACCAACTGAAACCGGTGGTGTCTGCAGAGGTTGCGCTTCGGCAGATGGAACATGTGGAAAAGATACCCGGTTCCGGATCCCGACCCCGGGAGAGGGGCTCGGGATAAGAGAGCCTCCCAAGTCTTACAGCACCAATGAAATTACCAGGCGTGAGTGAGAAGGAAACGCGGAACAAGCAACAAACCGGTTCACTTAGGAGTTTATTGGTGGGGGTGTACAGGCCTGGGAAAGGTCGTTGTGCAGAGAGAGGGGTGGGGGCTGAAGATCTGAAGATGGCGCCTCCAGCTTTTAAGGGCTGCCTAACACATGCTCACAGGGGGATGGCGTGGTTATGTCATACACAGATGACGGAGCTCACGCATGCGTGCAAGGGCCCAAACAGCTACGCCATATATAGATGATGCAACCAGGCTGCACGTGGGTTACGCGGGGTCCTTCAAGATTCACGGGGCCATTAGGCACTCCTGCCTGCGGACTTGTCCACACATGCGTGGCCCTGGAACCCGGGAGTGTCAGCCATGTTATGTGGCTGAATTACTACAGCTGTGAACTTGTGTGGGCGAGAAATGAAAGCATAGCGGCGTGTACAGTGGAAGAGCTCCTTCACCTTGTGTACAGGAAACACGAAGCAAAGGGGAACTGGAGCCTCATATTATCTTCCAAGTCATGTGCCCAGTGGACCCACAGCCTCCAGCTAGACTCCATGTCCCCGAAGTTTCAGCCAGCTCTCAAAATAGCACCAGTAGCTGGGAACCAAATATTCTACACATGAACCTGTGAGGAAACATCTCCGACTCAAATTACAGCCAAGTTATTTGTAGGTGTGTCTCTGGGAGTCTTTCCAGAGACTCGGAATGGACTCTACCCTCCTAAATAGACATGAGTATCATCTAGTCCACTGAGGGGTTACACAGATAAAAAGCAGAGGGAAGTGTAAATGAGAGCTTCTCTTGAGATGGGATAATGGGCCGTCTTCTCCCCTCCCACCTCGGCGCTGGCACGCCTGGCTTTGTGCCTTTGGAGGCACAGTGGTACGTCACTGTGAGCCTCATGCTGCTTCTCAAGCTTTTGGACTGACTCCAGTAGACTGTGGGATGCCCATTTGTAAGAAAGAATTCAAAAGTGAAAAGATCTGTCTGGAGAGGTAGTGAGAATGTAGCATGTGGGGAGAGGTGGGAGAAAAGAACATTAAAGACAGAAATGACAAAATGATGGTGTTATATTAATGTTTGGGGTCCCCGCAGCTGCAATGGGTCCCCGTGGGTGGCACGCGACCACGCGCGCAGGTCCCCGGCAGCTTGCGCGGGAGACCACATGGCGACAAAATGGCGGTGAATGGCTGCGGCGGCTGCGGCAGGGAGGTGGGAACATGAAACCAGACGGATATTAAAGTTAAGCATTTATTATGAAGGGAAAGGAGCAGAAGGAGAGAGAGAGAGAGAGAGAGAGAGAGAGAGAGAGAGAGAGAGAGAGAGAGAGAGAGAGAGAGAGAGAGAGAGAGGGAGAAGGCCGTCTGCCTCCTGAGAGCAATGGGACAGAGAGAATGGAATGGAACTGGGAACTCCAGGTTTCCACACAGAGGAGGAGTGGGCGTGGCTTGCTCTTAAAGTGACCGAGAATCATTACAGATGGAGTCTGACATTTGTCTCACAGGGAGTGCCACATGAGGAGATGGGACATGTAGACAGGAATGATGACTGCCATGTTTGATGGCATGGTGACAAAACCAGTTTCCCAGAACAGTAGTATTGGCCACATGCTGAACATGAGCAATTTGCAGTGGCCCAGAGGCTGACCCAGTCACATCTCGCTTCTCTCCAGGGCCCAGGGTAGGAAGTTCTGATAAGATCCTTAATTTTATATTGATATTTCTGAAAAATTATTTCATTGGTTAAGAGATTGAAATAAATTGACTGAGAGACTGAAAAGTTTTTTCCTTCGATTTCCTCACATGCCCTCCATCTCCAGATTCTATTCCATGACAATGCACACTGTACCCTTGTAGCTATCCGCTACCCAGTACCCAGGTGCAATTCCATGCATTTGTGAGTGCATAGGCTGATTAACAAGTTAAAATATTTTCAATTAAATCTTTTCATCAAAGAGCATTTAGAGGATACTTAGATTGAAACTATGTCTGCACACACAGGCTGTACTTTAAAAAATACTTTACCAGTATGCGGTTTTTATTCTGAATGTAATACTTGTTTTGAAATTTAAATAATAAACAATATATATGCTTAAAGTCACAGTTTGTCATATTTGGCAGTAAAGTGCATGCCTCTTCAGTGGAAATACGAACAGGACCACACAAAATGGTCCCAGCGTGTCATTCCACTCTGTGCAGCCTCGGGAAACAAGCTCTCCTTACCACAGAAGCCTGCTTGTCAGTCTGTCTCTAGACGGTGACTTCTCGCTCCACACAGAGCCATATTCACTTTCTGAACGTCGGCTACTCTAAAGTGACCTGGAGCGTGTTTGTTTCTTTTGGAATCCTTCACTCTTCACGTCTTACCACTTTTCTAACTATGAAATGCATATTTTTAAAACATGTTGGACTTTTGGGATAATTTTATGTTGGTAATGTAAGAGTCTTGGCTCATTCATTGAGAGTTTTGTGGCATCTGTGTTTTTTAAGTGTATTTGATATTCATCTATGTATTTTTAACTTCCAGAGATTTTCTTTTAGTGCATAATTGGGAATTGACTTAATTATTCAGAACATTCCACTTAATGTTATTCAATATTTTTTACTTATCTGTTTATCTAACAATGCATCTTGGAAACACTTTTTTAAAAAAAATTACAGGAATTTAAAAATATCTTGACATTATCCCAAGACATGGAATTCAGCTTCAGGACAGGCCATGACTTGTGTCCAGATATTCATTGGGAGAGACAAGTGAATAGCAAAATGCTTCTTGCATGAATGGAATCTTGAGAGCAGGCGGATCATAAAGACAGCCCTGAATGCTGGTAAGGGCTGTTGCTCCAAATAGAATGCAATATTCTAATAAATTTTCAATCTATGAGTGGTTGAGGGGAAGGAAGCTTTAAATGCTGTTTTAAAATCATGCCTTTTATTAAATTCCAATATCACATAATTTTTGGATTTATTTCTTTCTGAGCATTGACAGTATTGAAAATCTGAGCCAGATAATTCTTTGTTCTGGTGCGTCTCTGTTGTGTGCAGACGGTGCAGCAGCCCTGCCTTCTGACCTCTAACTGTCAACTGTGGCAATTAAAAATGTCTTCAGTGTTGCCAGATGTGTCCTGTGGGACAGAATCCTCTCTGATTAAGAACCACTGGTTTAGCACAAAGTTGCTTACGGTCAAGTGGCGTCTGCCTCCTCAGAGCCCAGATGGTCTCTTTTTTAGTCCATGTTATTGCACAACTCTTCTTGACTCTGCACCTGAATTATTTATTATGGTTTCTGTCTCAATCCAGTTTTGGTTGCTAACAACAGTGCCACAGATTAGGTAAGTTACAAAGAAAGGGCTTTATTTTTGGTCGTAGTTCTGCTGAAGTTTGGAAGGGTCACCTCTGGGAATGGCAGTCCAGGTGGTGTGAGGAGATGAGGAGAGAGCTCAACGTGTGGGGGTCACAGGCAAACTGACCTTTAGAAATGTCTACCCTGGTGATGATGACCTGCCTACCATTTAGTTCATTAATTGGATGAGTGAATTAACTAAAGTCTGGAGATGCTCCTACCTATTTATATCGTATAGCAGTGGTTGAGTTGCAAGATGCACTTCAGGGAGGACAAACAACACTGCAACCGCAGCTTTTGTCCCTTGTCATATGCATTGTTTCACTTTGTAGGACATTTATCACTTTCACCAAAGTTATTCGGTCTCAACAGAACCCAAGCAACCACTACTCACACAGAGTGTGTATTTTCAATGCATTATTTGAACAGGAGAAGATGTAAGAAATGTGATACGTGACAGGCTTGTGACGTGTCTCTAACTTGACAGTGTATCATTGATAGTTGCCTTTTCAATATGATATCTGTGTCAATCTTCAGCTCTTTGATATTTATGTAGCCTCAAATGTGTTTTCTAAATGCCTTGAGTATTGTTTTCAGAGACAAGAAAAATTCCAATAATTATCATCTGAGTGCCTACTGATATCTTTGTAGAGGCAAAGTAATTAGCTTTCTTAATGGTCTTTCTTTATACAGGTACCCTGGTGGCTTCCCGTGATGACTAGACCCAGTCTTGAATGATACAGGAAGGCCCTGTAGTGTCTGCTGTCTCTATTGGTAACACTCTTTTGATAACTCATGGAAGGTGAGAAGTGATATTTCCTTGATGAAATAAAATATTTGTGGTTGGCTATGAATAACCGTTAGTCTTTTCTTCCACACTCCACTCATTCATACCATTCTTCCTACATTTATTGCTCATTGATCTCATTCAACAAAAGTTATTGATCACAACTGGGGGTCTGACATTGAGAACACAATTTACAAAAGAGAGACTTTGGCTTCAGATGTCAGGGAGACTCTTTTGGGTTCATGGTAGAGGACAAGTAAGGAGATGACACATTGTAATGTGTCAAGCGTGGTGATAAAAAAAGGAGCGTGCCACCCTTCAGGAGTCGGCAGAGTGCTGCCCCTCTTCCGATGAGGGCCTAACTTCAGAATGGAGTGTGCAGCAGGGGAACTGTTCTGCAGGAGGGCGTGTGAACTTGGGCAGATGAATAGAGGATGGCATGATTGCAGAACTCAAACGGATCATTCTCAGGGAAACATCGCTCCTTGATCAAACCAGCCTGAGATGGATTCAGTATTGTAATTCCTCGCTTCCTGAGCCAAGGACAGTGCACAGGGTCTTTGGTGAGCAGGGAAGTGTAGCTATAATATTCCCTTGCATGGTGTGAGTGCAATTTCGTTTCCAAACAGAGGTCAGCAGGAGCTACTTTGGACATTCTAGAAGACTACTCACGACTTACGTAAATCTGCTTCACACTGACTGTGTTGTTCACGAACTAAAGAAATGGTGAGCAAATAAAAGCTCATGACTACTTATTTCTTCCCCCCAACTATTTTCCTGGTAATGGAAACATCTACACATTGCAACATCATTTTAGTGGAGCCATAGGTAATTTGTACTAATGGGCCATAGCAAAGGAACTGGTGTCCTGTGCGATGAGCCTACCTCCCAGTTAGTGTTGATCCATTGTCAAATTTCAGATCTCCCATGCTTTCAAATGCATCACTGTGCTATTTTATGCCAATATTTTAAAATAGTTGTCTCCAGTAAAAATGAGGCAGCCAGCATTCAACCATTGTTCCCCAAGGGGATTGACATTTTCTCCAAAAACAAGAACTGCTGTCTTCTTCATCCCAATTGGTTTTATGTTCTCATTTCTTGTTTTTGTATTTGATATTTCATTTCCTTTGGCTTTAGAACAAGTGCTCTCATTCTTCCATATCTTGCTACATTCACTCCCTATTAGAGAGTGGAGAACATGGCTTTAAACACTATTTTATATTATTAGTTGCAGTATTTATATTGTACATGCAAGAGTCTTCTGTTCGTATAAACAATAATTTAATATAGAAAAGACAATTTTTAAAAACATTTTCATACTGTTATTCCAGTGTATCAAATCATATATCTTTGGGTTGTATTGAGTTAGAATGTTTGATTTAAAATATTGCTGTTTGAATGGCTGATTTGAGTTTCATAAAACATCATTTAATGAATCTCAGGTTGGTATTAGTACAAAATTTCCAACAAAATTTTAAATGTCCTTAAATATAATTCTGTCATTTTTGTACTGTGTATTTATACAAAGCCTTGTTTCCAGCACTGATGATGCTAAAATCAAAGTATCACTTAACTTTGAAAAATGTTGAAGATGTTCTACATCCTGCAGTACCAAATATCCAGCTAACATTTAATCATTTATATAAAAATAATTAAGCATATCTATCCCATTAATATGCCAAAATAAGAATTTTTAATTGCTTGGCAGTTTTGCACAAACGATGAATTGCCATTGTTTTCACACCCTTTCTTCCCTTCCCTCCTCTTGGCTGAAACCTCTATCTCTCCAACAAAGGGCCCTCCTAATTTCCTGCCTTTTCTGTTCAACCTGTGGAGTTGCAGGGGTGTGGTTGGGAGGTGGTTTGCTGGAACATGGGCAGGTGATTACACCGGTAAAGAAAACAAGCCGCCCTGGCAACCATTAACTGCCAGTGGGCCTGTGTGGAGGGAGGCCTCAGGGGCTGCTCCCAGCCATGGGGGATGTGGATGGGCCCCATCTTGTGCAGATAACGACAGCTTCTGTGAGATTGTGACTGTGATGACCCTGTCATGTCCAGAATGTCTTTTGCTGAATATCTTCCCGTCCTCAGAGGAATTCTTTTTAAAGAAATTTCTGTAAGTCTTTAGTTATTCAGTGTTTGATTTGTATACCTATTTTATAGACTTAGCTGCCCAGATACTTAAACAGTTTTTGGGAGAAAAGAGTTGAGTGGAAAAAGCCTAGGAATCCCTGACCCAGGATGTAATATTTTAAATTCTTTTATGCATTGCCTGCGAGTGAACTTGGCAGTATAAGATTCAAAGATCAATTCCAAATGCTGATACCCAAATCAGATTTCTATGACAGACCACACACAGCTCCCCCTCTTCCCAGTGCAAAGGAAAGCATCAAAAGGGACCTTTTTGGAATTATGTTTGGAACAGCGATCGTGAGAACAGCAGAGCCTACACCAACTCATCTGTTTATCAGCTAACTATGCTAAGAAATACTTGGGGCAACTATTTCATTGTCTTAACGTTGAAGACCTTGGATGTTTGTTTTTCCCCCTGTTTTGCTGGCTTCTTTCTCTGATGTCAGTGAGGCCCTTTGGTGAGTTGAGCAGATCTGACACACAGGTTTCCGCTTGAATGCATGGTGTTGGTCTGCTCTTACCAGCTCCTGTGCCAAGGCTTGAGAACCATGCATTTTTCCCAAACTCAGATCTTCTGGCTCATTGTCAGTCGGGTCATGCCAGAGCTGCTAGCCAACAAAAGCATATAGGGAAAATAAATTTGTCCTAGAAAAGTACAGGAGAACGATCACTTTCAGGCTGCCTTACAGTAAGAACACTGTTAGGCCGCTCTTCACAAATGTGAAAAACAAAATGCCTTGCCAAATAGCTTCTCAAAGTGTGTGTGTGTGTGTGTGTGTGTGTGTGTGTGTGTGTGTGTGAGACACACACACACACACACACACAGAGAGAGAGAGAGGCAAAAGTGTTGGATACTTCCAACCCAACTAGACACAGCTCAGTTATACACAGAAAACCTAAGAGATTTGCAAGAATTACTTATGCAGGAACTGACAGATAGATCGCTCGTGCTCCGCACACCCAGTTTGCCTGTGCTTTGGCTAGCCAGATTCCATGTGTGGGTAGCTGAGAGATGTGAGAGTTGAATTTCAGTACAGCACTGCAGGTGTAGTGGTGGTCCCATAGAAATACCTCCTTTCTGTTCAGAGAATAGCCAGTCATCTTGCTGTTTTCTCTTGCACCTCACAGCTTCTGGCAGTCTCCAGAGAAGTGCAGAGCGCCTGCTGTGAACACACAGGGCTCCAAGGTGGAGCTTCCGATCTGATCTGTTGTTCAGATCTGATCTGTCTTTTCTTTAGGACGTAGCAAGGCAGGTAAAATCTCCCATCTTCCCTGGCTCTGAAATTCCTGAGAATGCTTAGAAAAAGACAAGAAGGTGGCAAGACATTCTATGCAAGACTGATGATCTAGAGACGGGCATTATTCTAAGACTATGTGTGGAGGAATCTATCAGATCTCAGTCTAGTTGGGCACCTAAAGATACAGAACGATTTGGAAAAGAAATATAATCAAGTCTCTCTCAGATGCCATATTAGCCATGAAAATCATGAAGGTGCTAAAGCAGGGGCATGGCCATTTTCTTGGCTAATATCTCAGCTGTGGGAAACTCGTACTCAAGCTTACTCCACGAGTGACAGTGTGCAGCAGAAATGGTACCATCAGCCAGAGCTACAGCAGGAAGACCGTATTTAAAAGGCTTGTAGTGAGCGGTTATGAGTCTCTGGACCGGTTCTCCTTCCTAAACCACACGCTCCTCGTCCACATCCTCTTTTCCCTAGCAAGGTGGCCAGCTCGCGTTTCTTTTCATTAGATAGTATCTGTATAAACATTTTGGATTTGAAGGAAGAGAGATACACAGTGTGTTTTGCCCTGGCTTGCGTATCTCCTTAAGGAGGGCTGTTTATTTCGTATTATTCTCAGAAGATGAACATGATTTAGAGATTGCTATTTTGCTGGTCCTGGGAGGTACAAGTTGGAATGAAAAATCCCACACAAAGAGTTAGGCACAAATTGAGCTCTGAAGCTGCTGCGCTCCGTTTCCTTTTATTTATTTCTTTTAAAGAAAATGTTCTCAGATTTTCCTCTCACATTGATCCAAGATAGTTTTTTTGAACAACTTATAATTTTTCAGTTGCCTCCACCCTCTCCTCTGCTGTTTGGATTACATTGGTTTTCTAAGTCTTACAGCCCCCTAGGTTTTTATAGATGACTCAGGAAGTTAAACAGGTTCACACTCTCCAAACCACACTCACATGGAGACATGGTTTGTCTCCAGGTGAATTCTGAGTGGCTGGGAGAGAATCTGCAGGTGGTCGAGTATGGATAAATTTGTTTTGGAAGTTTTTTCATTTAGCAAGAAGAACTTTTAAAGAAAATCTGCAATAGATGAAACCTGATAATCTTTCTTAATAGCACTCTCTGCTGTAAAAATTTTATCAACTATTTCTAAAAAATGTTCCAGATCTTTATTTCAGCTCAGGTTTTTACAGAAACACAGGGTTCAACTTCTTTCCTGGTTTTGGTGATAATTATCTACTGATAAGAATTGAGAGCTAAGACCACAGCTGGAGGCAACTGCACAGACTTAGGTCTGGCCTCTGATTAATTATCAATGACCTTTGAACTTGATCTAAAATTTGGGGATGCAAAAATGTCACAGCATATTTTATGTACATTTTCTTCCCTCCACGTCCTCCCAAGTCCTCTCCCTTCAGCTCCTTTCTGTGTCACCTCCCCTACCCTCAAATTGAGAACAGCTTTTCTTTTATTATGCAAAATATATGCATTCAACCTGTTGAGTTTATTATTCATGCCATACATTTGTAATTGTAACTAAATTGCCTTTGGAGAAATTTATATTTGCACATCTTTTTTTTTTTTCTTTTTTTGGTTTTTCGAGACAGGGTTTCTCTGTGGCTTTGGAGCCTGTCCTGGAACTAGCTCTTGTAGACCAGGCTGGTCTCGAACTCACAGAGATCCGCCTGCCTCTGCCTCCCGTGTGCTGGGATTAAAGGCGTGCGCCACCACCGCCCGGCTATATTTGCACATCTTTTATGATGAACCTTACCTACTTTGTAAAGAATTGCCTTGGACTTTATTTTGAGTTTAGACTCAACCTTCTTGCATTGTTAGCATAAAGAAACGCTTAGATTAGCAGTGCACAAATGACGCGCTGTTAACCCCTTACTGTTCAGAGGCTGACCAGTGAAGGTATCAGCAAGGTACAGCTTCTCGTAAGGTGTACTTCCTGCCTTGCAGCGTCACATGGGAGACGGACATGAGAGTTTGCCTGAGCCTCTTCTTCCCAAAAGATTCATACTCAATACCAGCATGTGGGCTATTAGATTCTAAGATATGGATTCTGTCAGTGGCTAGGATACCAGCCTGAGACTGTAGCAGCCAACAACATTAAAAAACATTTAACTTATTATGTGTGTATGTGTGTGTGTATCCACCAACATCAGGAGAGGTGTCACAGGTAGTTGTGACCCTGCCCAACTTCCATCCTTGGAGCAGAACTCGTGTTCTCTGGAAGAACAGCAAACACTCTTTACTGCTGAGCCGTCTCTTCAGCCCCAGCCATACATATTTCCCTGAAGACTACCTGACTCCTAGCTAAAAGTATCAGTATCCTGAGCTCCCTGTGATTCTTAGCAATAAATACAAAACTCCAGCATTATCGCTAAGGCTTTTTCACAGGGTTACCTACAGCCACAGAGAACACTGTTCGCCAAAGGTCATCTGTGCTTAGCCAGAAGCAGAGCAAACAAACATTTAAGCTTTCTTTAAGTGCTTTACCTTGAAGATAGATGCAATATTTTCATTATGTCACAAATAATTGCTTGTTCTAATTTAAAATCTTTTATCTTGGTCTAGTGAACCCGGCAAGGCTCTAGGTAAGGAAGCAAACTTTATTTTTCTTTATCTATTGTATTTGGCAAGAAGTCTTGACTGACTACTTAGACCAGCTTCATGGAAGGTGTGGGGCATCAAGAAGGTGTGGGGCACATTGCTTCTCAATGGTCAGATAATCTGGTATGGAGAGAGTGAGCATGCAGACACAGAACTGTGATGGGTGTGCCGCATCTGAACTGTGTACAAAACCCCATGAAGGCTCCAAGGCACGGTGGCAGAGTGTCAAAGTGAGGGAGAGAACAGTAGCTCTCGACCTGTGGGTCACAGCCCCTTTGGGGGCTTGAATGCCCCTCTCACAGGGATGTCAGATAGCCTGAGTATAAGATATTTACATTATGATTCATAACAGTAGCAAAATTCTAGTTATGAAGGAGCCACTAGATAACTTTATGGCTGGAGGTCACCACAACATGAGGAACTGTATTAACAGGTCACAGCATTAGGAAGGTGAGAACCACTGCCACAGAGGTAGCTGCATCTATGATAAATAGCCAGAAAACCAAGTGCCATATTCACCAGGAGAAGAAAGAACATTCTAGACAGAGACAGTAGCATTAGCAAGGCAGAAGAGTTTTGGAGAACTGCAGATGTTTCCACATCTGGGGTGGCAGTGCAGGGAGGGGAGATGAAGTTGGAGATGTAGGCACAGGGCAGAGTGGTTTAGGCTTTATATTGCAGTTTTCAACACAGGCTTTATCTTGTGGGCAGCCTGGAACCCCAAAAGAGTTCTGGGGTGATCACCAAGGTAGATGATGACTTTAAGAAAGAAGACCTGAGGCAAAGAGATGCATTGGCTCCACAGGAAGGGTTCAGGTACAAAGTGACCACAACTTGAAATAGGGCCACACACAGATGATGGGGACACAGGGACTTAGTCCAGAGATGTTGTAGAGGTAGAATTTTCAATTTGATGGAGTAGGACAGAAGAAATCAAGGATTTTTGACTTGATGATGGCAAACTGTATTTTTACTTAAGATGCAGAATACGAGGGAAAGGTAGTTTTTGCTTATTTTTATTGACCTTCTGCATACTCTGTATGTCTAACACAAGTAGCGAATCAATGAGAGGCTCCACAATGGGCAACAGGAAGCTCACAGGTGTGAGTTATACCTCCGTGGCTCCCATATTGCAGATGATTTCTGCAGTTCAAAAGGGAGATCCGTGCCTCCCCCAGTGACTGAAGCAGCCAGAGTCTCATAGAGCTACTTGTCTCTGCTCTTGGCCACCTGCCCATTGCAGCCCTCTGACCTTTAATTTATTTAACAATTTTTATCATCTATCAAATGGGTGTCAGACTGTCATGAGGCATCTTGGCCCTGTTCCTCTCACTGTGTCAGCATACAGATGTCAAGTGGTCCAGTAGACTCCGAGCAGCAGTGATTCCTGCAGTTGCTAGGGAGGATGGTCATACTTCCACAAACTCAATGAATAAAAAACAGTGAGCCATAATTAGATCTAGATAGTTGGATTCTTTGCATAGGAGGCAGAATGAACTTCACCTTGGTACCAATTCTCTTTGTTTTTCTAGTCGTGTGGTCAATGTGAGGCAGACCCTGAGAATACTAAGCATACAGTGGACTATCAGAGCTGAAACTGTACTAAAAACTCAACTTTTTAAAAGGTCTATTGAAAAGCAGAAGGATGAAATCATATTTATAATCAAGACCAAAAACCATATCTGCCCTTGGGCCCATGGGGAAGCTCTGTCACTTCTTAAACTGGCCAGCAGCTCTAACAGTGTCTGTAGCCCTGTGTGGTTTATTAACAACAGAAATTAATACTCCACAGTTTTGGAGAACAACAGTCTAGTCAGGGTGTCAGTGTGTTTGGGTTCAGGCGAGGGTCTTCTTGCAAGTTACTGTATTCAGGCATGTGCCATTGCGTTCTACTTCTGTGGTGAGGGCTGGTCATATTCGGGCGGGGTAGGAAGGGAACATGTATCCTGATCATGCAAGTTCCACCCCCATGACTAATCAGCCCTCGAGAGCCACATCTGATCTTTGAGGAGCACAGGTACATAGCTCACTTTGACATCTCTATCTGGAGACTATTGCTACATTGCCATCTTTTGTATTTTTATTTATTAATTTTTGAGATAGTGTACCTCTATTTAGTTTTGGCAGTCCTGATGTTAATTATGAAGATTAGGCTGGCCTTAAACTCACAGAGGGGCTCTTGCCCCTGCCTCTGCAGTACTGGGATTAAAGGTATACACCACTATGCCTGGATTTACGTATTGCCATTCTTTTTTTTTTTACAAGATAACAGAAACACTGTGGATAATCCTCTTTCTATCTCTCATTGCTAACTGCAAATTAGTATTTGCCAGTTTCCTCTTTTGCTCCCTCCCTTCCTTCTTTCCTTCCTCTTTCTTTCTCTCTCTCTGAAAATTTTTCACTATATAACCAAGACTGGAAATCAAACTTACTCTGTATTTTAGGTTGGTCTTGAACATGCCCCCTTCCACCTCAACCTCTTGAATGCCAAGATTTCAGGCATGCACCATCACTCCCAACTGGTATCTGTCAATTTTTAGTGGTTAAATAAATTAATATCTAATTTAGAATGTTAAATCTGAGGCGTTAGTAGCTACAGTCAACAAACAATGGCTGTGTATTAAAGCTCCAGAGAGATGAGTGGATCACGAAACTTACTAGACTTTCATCGATATGCGTGGTATTTAGCCATAGAAGATAATGGAGTTACTCAGATAACGTGTAAATGAGAGAAATAATTATGCATAAAAGGAACCATGTGAACTAGTAATTTTTAAAAGAGTAGGAAACAAAGACAACTAAAAGATCCTAAGAAGGATTGGTCAGACAGGATTAGAAGCTTTGCCTTAGAATTCAAGAGAAATGAACATCTCAAGAAAGGCATTGGTAGCATTTTCAAGTATATGAATGAGGTCCAATCGGATGAAGGTTGATGAGTTAGTGCTGGCTTTCGCGGTTACGAGAACATGGGCCATAGGTGAGCTTTTCAAGAACGTTTCAGTGGGTGGTGTGTGTGCAGGTTGAGTGTGCTGGTGTGAAGTGTTGAGAGGAAGCCAAAAGGGGAAGAACAAGGCATGTAGACAAGTTTGAATTGTTTTCCTTGATGGAAAAGAGAGAATGGCATAGTCATTGATTTAACCATAAAAACAAACATAAGATAAGAGCTCCTTTCTCCTTTACATCTGTTCTCAGAGGTCAGGGAGATGCAGAAGGACCCAAAGGCATCAACTATGCTGAGAAGCGGGCATGGTTCATAAAGGCAGAGTTGCATCATTACAAAAATATTATAATTTATTGTTAATTCTTTAAAAATTTTCTCCTTTTATTGACAATAGTTTATTTTTTCACAAAATATATGCTGATTATGGTTTTTCCCTCCCTCTACTCCTACCAGTTCCTTCCTTCCTCTCCTCCTATCAAGATCCACTTCCTTCCTGTCTCTCATTAGAAAATAGACTTCTAGGGGATAATAATAGAATACAACAAAATAAAACATAATAAGATAAAATGAAAATTATCACTTTGGAGTTGTACAAGTGCTGTGTGAGCTCCTTTGGCCAATAGCCTTTAAGATATCAGCCCACTTGGGCGTGGTCTCTTATACTATAAATGCAGCTGTAAAGCACATGCTGGCTTTCTCTTCTGGCTGCTAGATTTGGTTCCTGTTCCCCATTCATGCAGAGGACTGTGATCTAGGACTGTGATTTGTGCGTCTACCCCTAAATTAATAGCCCTCTATTATACGTAGTTCTGAACTAGTGTGGGATTATTTTGTAACTTCCATCATCAGACAAGATAAACAAACATAAGGAAAGGAGCCTAAGAGAAGGCACAAAAATCAGAGATCCACGCAGTTGCACACTCAGGAGTCCCATAAAAACACTAAACTAGAAGCCATAAGATCTGCATAGTGGACCTGGTGCAGATTCATGTGGGCTCTGTGCGTGCTGCTTCAGCCTCTGAATTCATATTAACTATGCTCATGTCAATTCAGAGGGTCTTGTTCTCCTTGTGTCCTCCATCCCCTCTGGCTCTTATACTCTTTCTGACTCCTCTTCTCTGGGGTTCCCTGAGCTCTGAGGGTAAGGATTTGATGGAGACTCCCCGTTTAAAGATTCCCAACAAAAACCTTCTTTATGGTCTATGGTAGAAGTAAGTTGAGTACATATGGCTAAAGGCAAGTGAGTATTAGAGAAGTTGAAGGTGTAGGCGAAAGAAGAAGTAATAGACAAATAGAACCGAGGCAGGTGAATATCGGGAATAGTTTGGTAACCTGGGGCAAGCTGAAAGGGCAGCCCCATGAGAGTTTTGGGAACTGGCACACAGATGCAGATGTTCGACTCTGGGCCAGAGTCTATTCATGTTACATCCTGCCAAAGAACCAGGCGGCTTTCTGCTCATGTCCTGAAAATCCTAATGAGACTAAATGATAAAGTCATGACCCAATTCTTTGACAAAGGAGATTTCAAGACAATGTAACACTCAGGCAGCAGCATGGTTACCTCTCACTGCATTTAGTCAGCTCTATATTGAGAGGAGCAGGAAGATATGAAAATGGGTTGTTTCGTAAAGAAAAGAGCCTGAGCAAGCCTAATATGAAGCAAGACCACGCAGCGAAAGTAGATACTGTTGAAGACATTGGAACCATTAAAAAGAAAACCTATGCTCTTCACTGACAAGAAGGGGACCCTGGGAATGTGTGAGCAAGACTCAGTCCTCCAAGGCTCTCACCTGTGAAATGAAGATTCCCCTCAGAACAGAGTGTGACTTGAGAATGCCAACTGAATGGGTTCCCAGCTTCCTCAAAACAGAGCATGAATTAAGAAGGCCAACCGAATGGTTTCCCAACTCATAAGTAACTCTCTAGGGAAGTGTTTTCCCAAGGCCACTAACCAAGGCTTACAGAGGACACTGTAGCCGTGGAACAATATGGCTAGATGACACGAGCCAGCCGCAGAACTTAGCAGCATTGTCCATATGGTGGTGATGTTGTAGGTATGTGAAATGCAAGAGTTAGGGGGTGATGGAAGCTTGTACTAAGATTCCAGAAAGTTGCTGAGGCCAGGCAATGTGTAGCAGGTTTGGGCTCCTTGTAAGAAGGCTCTGATGGACCTCTTGGTGTGTTTATGAGGGCTTTTACAGAGAGCTTTAACTGAGGAGGAAAGATCTACCTCAAATGTAGGTGGTACCATGCAAGGCCTGAGCTTCCAGACTGAGAAAAAGGCGAAAAGGAGAAGTGGCCTTCACCTCTCTGCTTCCTGGCTGGGTGTAACGTAATGGCCACCCACCCTCCTGCACCCCCAGCAACTGTGAATCAAACAAACCTGCCCCTCACGTTCTTACATGGGTAGGTATTTTGTCCCAACAAATGAGAAAGGTCACTGACACAGGTAAGGGGGGGAGGGCAGAGGGGTTGTGCACACTACACTGCAGAGATTACCTTCAAAGACTTTACCAATCTTTGATAGACGTCTGGTCATGGTTGCTTATGCAGTGAAGTGGAGCACAGTGCTAGAGGAGCCAAGTCCAGCTGTCCCGCATGATGAAGCCGCAGCCTGCTATCTCAGTCTAGACGAAGCCAGCACTTTCCTTCCTGGAACCTGGGAAACTTGGATGGAGACTAATGCACAGCAGAATTAATGTGGGAGAGGAGGGAATGAAAGCCCTCAGTCACTGGGAGCTCCATGGGGAGCAGGGCAAATTGAGCTGAGTTTCCTTTGGCTTCTGATCTGAAGTTTGTTCAGAGAAGGCTTTTCGAGGAAATGAGAAAAATGCCAAGAAGGGGTGTATGCTACTTGTGGGGCAGATAAACCTCTGAGTATGGAGTGCCTGTCTAAATGATCACACCATAGGAGTAGAGTGCACTGTGCAACCGGAGCCTGATTATCACTTTAAAAAATTAACATGGCATATTTATTTGGCACCAGCCACATGCTGGCCTCCATACTTCCAGCGTCCACATTTGGTAGAAATAAAAGCAGCACTTATGGAAGAGACTCCAAGCAAATAGTGATCCTGTTTTTCTCACTATGCACTACATACAGATGGCAAGAGTGTTGTAACATGGCGAAGGGAGAAATCAGGCATGTTCTGATATCGTTCACATGTGTAAACTCATGGGTCTCACTGGAGTACTGATACTGCTTTCCTGGAATAGGAAGTAGGGTAAATAGATATTTTGCTCTCTGAATCCGTATTATTTGCTCAGTTCCCGAATTCTAAGCCAAAGGGACATGTGTGGAGTTGCTGAGTTTCAGGCACTAGAACCCAGGGGATGGTCTCATGCTTTTTATAGTACCACTGTCGCAGCTTTAGTGTGCTCTTACAACTCTTGGGAGTATTTGTTTTCCAGTGTATGTGTGTGTGTGTGTGTGTGTGTGTGTGTGTGTGTGTGTGTGTGCGTGTGGCCGTGCACACCTGTGCACAAGCACAGAGACCAGAGGAGGACTTCAGAAGCTCAGCTTTATCACTTTTAGTCTGACTTCTTCAAGTCGTGGTTGTTCACTGAGCCTGGAGCAAAGCTGGC
Organism: Dicrostonyx torquatus; assembly: GCA_028555095.1. Classification (NCBI taxonomy): domain Eukaryota; kingdom Metazoa; phylum Chordata; class Mammalia; order Rodentia; family Cricetidae; genus Dicrostonyx; species Dicrostonyx torquatus. Next base: position 2,474,343 of record JAQHUG010000243.1, read on the forward strand.
AGGTAGCAAGCCCCACTGAACTTCCTATTTCTAGCCACCCTCCAAGTGTTTGGTCTTGAAAGTGTGTATATGGCCACGCCTGTCAATTTACATGTGTGTCGGGCTTTCACACTCAGGTCCTGATGTGTGCACAGCAAATTCTCTTACCCACTGAACCATCTCCCCATCAGACCCTGTCCCAGGAGTCCATATTTCTAACAAACAAGATGGAGCTGATATGAATGGCATTTTGAGTAGCAAGGTACTAGACTACTTAGAAATTGCATGGATTGCTTGTAGAAAATCCAAAATTATGTGACTCAGTAACTGTAACATCAGAAAAAAACGGCAAACAGCAGAAAGCTGGCAGTGTTTCCCTTGTCTTCTGAGACTTTTGGTTTTTAAGCCTCTCCCTAAGCCTCCATATTGAGACTAACCCACTCAGTTTTCTCTGTAGTGAGTTCACAGCAATTAGAAGCTTAAGTAGCTACCCCTAAAGGCAGTAAGATATTTGTTTGAGGTTGACTGGACTGTATAAAGGCATCCCTGAGAATGTGTGGGAGTTTGTTTGCTTTTAGAAATAGTTGGTTCTGTTTGTTGTTTTTTTACAGATAGAGTCTCACTATACAACCCTTGCTGTCCTGGAACTCACTATGTAGACCAGGCAGACTCAAACCCTAGAGATCTGCCCACCTCTGCCCTCTATGTATTGAGATTAAAGGCATGCACCTTTATGACCGGCCATTAAAAACAGTTTTCCTTGTGAAGAAATTGAAGAGTCTCTTGGGAAGGGAAAACCTTTTGTTTTCTAATGAGATCTCACTGGGGATTTTGGTGGCAATTTTACTGAAATTTCTTAAAGTCCTTGTGAATTTAGCTGTCCGAGAAGATGATGTATGTCACTCGTTCCTCCTTCTAAAGCCGGGCACCCATTTTTGTGACACTGTAAACCAGTCATAGAACTGTCCTACCCGGAGCCACCAGGAGTAGGTCAACTTTGCCCAGTTTTAGTAGTGGGGCTGATATACTACAGATAAGACCACTCCTTGGCCAGAGCTAGCTCAGGAGGGAGGTGGGGAGCTTCTGGGGGAGGGTCTATGATCTCTGTCCAGAAGAGACAGTCACAAGAGGTCAATTCAACCACTCAAGCCATCCTGTAAGTAGCCGGAGACTACAGCCCTAACAAGGACAGCGCAGAGTGAGTGAGTGACCCCATTAGCTCCCAACTGAAAAGTCCTGTGACTTTCCATACTGTTAAATCTTTCCTTTTTTCTTCTTTTGGTTTTTTGAGACAGGGTTTCTCTCTGTAACAATCCTAGCTGTTCTGGAACTAGTTCTTGTAGACCAGGCTGGCCTCCAACTCACAGAGATCCTCCCCCTCTGCCTCCCGAGTGTTGGGATTAAAGGGGTGTGCCACAACCATCGTCTTTTATTATGTGCAAGGATTTCTGTTAAGTATTCATTTTAAATGATTATTTATTACCTATTTGTCTAATGTTTTTCTTGTTTGCATGTCTGTGTACCACATGTGTGTCTGGTGGCCACATAAGCCAGCAAAGAGTGTCAGATCCCCTGGACTGGAGTTAATAGCTGGTTGTGAACTGCCAAGTGGGTGCTAGGATTTGAACCTGGGTCCTCTGGAAGAGTAGCCAGTGCTCTTTCCACCCATCACTCCAACCCTACTTTAATTTTCTTCAAATTAATAAATGATCATGATTTAATTTTAACTGGAGAACATTTTAAGTGGATAGCAAAATTATCTGGCCTTTTTGGCTCCTATCTGTTAAATTATCAGTTACTTAACATGTTTTTTTTTTCTACCTGGTGGTGATCTTCATCTGTCTAGAAATAATTTATTTTCTATATAGCTATTTCTTGCTTTGTTATTATTATGTTTTTAATTTTTACAAACTAGTTTTGGTTGCTCTCCTCTGTTCCCCCCTATACCTTATTATGCCCCCAATTCTGTCACCACTGCACCCTCCCAGCCCAGTATTCTGCTTCTCCTTGCATGTCACACCTACTCTGTACCCTCCTCAGTCTGCCTGAAGTCTCTTTTCTTCCCATCATGTTCCACTTTCTACCTTCCTGATGCTACCCACACTATACTCTAAATCAAGTGCAATAAATGGTTCATTTGAGTTCCTATTACCTGCAACTGAATACATATTTCTTCTGTCTTCACATAAAATAACATGGAAAGGGCAGGATTTCAGGAGACTCAGAAAGCACTGAAAATACATGAGCCACCCAAACGTAGCTAGTTGCCTTGTATGACCAGCTGCATGCATTCTCCTGAGGTAGACAAAGTCATGGGCTTTTTGTGAACAAATTTAAAAGCTAGTATTTAAGAGGTTGGCTTTCAAATTATACTGGTAAGTTTTAGGACTTAGCAAGTGTTTTATAAACATTAATTAGGCTGGGTGGTGGTGGCACAGGCCTTTTATCCCAGAACTCAAAAGAGGCAGGAGTATCTCTGTGAGATCAAGGCCAGCCTGGTCTACAGAATGAGATCCAGGACAGCCAGAGCTACACAAAGAAAACCAAACAAACCATTAATTAGTTAATTGTTAATTTCTGTTCTTGGAAGTTTGCATGGCTTCTGATCAGTGGTTGAACATTATTCATACCTACTTCTACTGTGACTAGATAGATTTAAATTTTTATTTATGTATGTGTGTCTGTATTATATATTTTATTTATGTGTATGTGTGCAATCACATAAACGTGTACATGTGTGCCATGTGTGCAGATGTCTGTGAACTCTAGAATGTGCTGGATTCCCTAGAGCTGGAGTTACAGGTAGCTACAAGTTATCTAGCATGGGTGCTGGGAGCTGAACTCAGGTCCTCTGGAAGAGCAGCAACTTCTCTTAACTNCTGAGTCATCTTTCCAGGCCCCATGACTAGTTATTTTAAAGAACAAATTGCCAACCACTTTTTTGGACATTGAACACACACACACACACACACACACACACACACACACACACACACACACACACGCATTACCACCAGAGTAGAAAGTCTAGAAATTTGAAAAACTCAACCCTACACTATACTTTAGGATGCTGCAATGGTTTTGACACTGGTGTTTCACAAAGGTTAACAGCTTTAATTTGCTCACCACTCTGTTGACGTTCTGTCTGTGACTGGCATGAAGCATTGCAAAGTCTGTATGTTAAACTAGAGGCCGCGTGAAGCCCCAGGCCGAGAAATGTCTCCTTTGCCACGGCTTGAGCAAAGCTGTCTAATGAGAGCGATTTACTCTAGAGCCTCCAACATGGGGTAGCTGATGACAGCTGTCCGGAAGAAACCCGCACAAATCTCCTTAAGTATGCTGTTAGAGGCACTTGTCGGGAAAGGGTAAAGATCTGTGTGGACGATTGATCCAGCGAGGGAAATAAAATGCAAACGACAGAAATAAAACCTACCCAAACTCCAGCCCACTGGTTTGGTTCTGCGTTAAGGAAGTGTATGACTCCACTGGGGGGCACTAAGCCTGACACATTGCCTACAGACCAGAGAAAGGTCGCATTGTGTCAAACTGCTGCCTTACCTAAGGCTCCCTTCTTAATAGAGAACGGGTGTGAGTGACTGGCTCACATCACTGAGTTTAATTAAACCACTCAACGCTGCTCTGCAGAAGCTGAACATGAAATTTACTAGGAGAAAATATACATTTGGATAAGTTTCATATGAGTTCTTAGTTTTGCATCTAATGCTTAATGTGAAAGGCAGAGCTGTCATTTATAACAACTGTTTTTGTCCATCTAGACAAGTGGTGGGGTTGCAATCAAAGCCATACTGCACTTGCTGGACCGAAATTTTGGCTAAATGCTGTGCTTGTTAGGAGTGAGAGGAGATATACATCCCATCTATTAACTATCTGTCTGTCTGTCTGTCTATCTGTCTGTCTGTCTGTCTATCCATCCTATCTTTTAAACCTTACACTGTCTCTTGTCTCTCAGTAGTGAACCAGGGAGGCAACTTTTACTAATTCACCACATGTTGGCCGTGCTTTATCCAATGTGTTTACCTACAGTGTACACTTTTTCTGTAGTTGGCACAGAACCAGCACAAGCTAGCAGCCGCCAGTTTAAAAGGTATGACATTCTGCTCCCAACACGTGGCCAGAGCAAAAGGGTAAAATGACAGGTATTTAAACATTGATCTGCAGGGCAGGTGACTTTTTGCTTTGATAACTTTTATTATTTGCTGTTTTTCTCATTGACATGACAAAAATACCTGGCAAAGAGCAAGGGTTTATTTCGGCTCACAGTGTGAGGGTACAGTCCACCACAGAAGGAAGACACAGTGCCAGGGTGATTTTGGCTCACAGTGTGAGGGTACAGTCCACCACAGAAGGAAGACATAGTGCCAGGGTGATTTCGGCTCACAGTGTGAGGGTACAGTCCACTACAGAAGGAAGACGCAGTGCCAGGGGTGTGAGGTAGCTGATTACATGGCGTCCACAGTCAGGAAGCAGAGAGAGAAGAAAACAGTGTTTAGCTCACAGTTGCCTTTTTATTTAGTCTGGGTTCCCAGCCCATTGGACGGTGCTGCTCCCATTTACTTAGGATGGGCCTTCCAACATCAATTAAAGCTCCCAGGCACCTCTCAGACATGCTCTAGCTAAGATCATACGCTATACTGGACAGGAGGGGAGAGAAGCTTCCTTTGTCTCGTCCCAGATTTTAAATGAAATGTATTCATATTGGGTATAGGCTTGTTGTACATAGATTTTTATTATATTGAGGTGCATTCCTTTGGTTCCTAGTTTCTTCCCATTTATCTCAAAGAGATGTTGAACTTTGTCGAAGGTCTTTTCTGTATCAGCTGAGATGGTCATATGACCATCTGTCTTTAAGTCTTTGTATGTGTTTAGCTATACATACTGATTTCCTAGTGGAAATCACTACTTACACTTCTTTTTTATTACAGCAAAGCTGACTAAGACAAGAATTGATCCTAGGAGGGGAATAATATGTAATTAAAGTCCTAAAAGGCGCAAAATGCCTCTGACCAGTGTGTAATAAGGGAGATTTAGCTAAAAACTGGAAAAGGGGCATTCTATAATATATATTGCATAATAATTTGAAGTGTGATTTAGGTTAAAATGTAATAAAATGAGAGAGAGAGAGACAGAGAGAGAGAGAGAGAGAGAGAGAGAGAGAGAGAGAGAGAGAGAGAGAGAGAGAGAGAATAGAATCATTAGCACTGCCATTGTTAAATGAGTGTTTCAGCTTCCGGCTCCTCAGCTTCCTGGATGTTTATTACTGTTCTTTGCTTCTGAGCTGCTCTGTATCTTGGTATATAATTTATACTTTAGTCCATGTTCAGACCTCAGACAAACTCTTAGGAAGCCCTGGTCTTTAATTCTTCCTATTCCATGGACTTGTGCCTGTGGATGGGAGAGAAGCAGTCCTCTCATTGTGACCTCAGATGTGGATGATGGCAGCTGGTCTTGTAGAGCCCTGTCATTTCTCTGTCCTTCCTCAGAGAAGGGTATTATTTTCAGTAATAGTCATCACCCCATCTTACTGTTCCATGAGAGGCTTAATTTGGTACATCAGCAATGAGCACCCAAAGGAGAACCAATCAGAGACTCTTCAGTTGGAAGAAGAAATTCAGCCCTAGGACTAGTCAGCAGCAGTGCTCAGGCAGACACAGGCTGGGGAAAACTTTTAGTGAAAAAGGTCTTGGAGTTCAGGACTGGAGGATGTTACCGTGGGGAAACAATGTAGGCTGAGTAGAAACAGGGCATGTTATGTGGTTGAGTTGGAAAACCTATTTTACTTTCTCTGGTTGAGGGAGTTGGAAGCAAGGGTAAGAAATAGAGACTGGCAGTCATTAATGGAATCCTAACTGTTCAGAGCTAATTGCTGCAGAGGTCGTAGTGGTCTGGCCTCCCAGGCTGCTTTCTTCAAAGGCTGTAAAT
>JAQHUG010000243.1:2485739-2509698 GCA_028555095.1 Dicrostonyx torquatus
TCAGACTGATGACTACCTTAATTGTCATCATAGAACCTTCAACCAGCAACTGATAGAAGCAGATACAGAGATCTACAGTGAAGCCCTGTGCTGAGCTACCAGAGACCAGTCCAAGAGAGGGAGGAGTGATAATATGAGTAAAGGGGTCAAGACCAAGATGGTGATACCCACAGAAACAGCTGACCTGAGCTAGTGAGAGCTCACTGACTCTGGACTGATAGTGGGCAAACCTGCACAGAACCAAATTAGGCCTACTGAATGTGGGGGACAGTTTTGAGGCTTGGACAGTCTGTGGGTCCATTGGATTCATCCCTAGTGCTTCAACTGGTATCTAGGAGCACGTTCTTTTTGAATGGATACCTTTCTCAGCCTAGATGTGGGGGCAGGGGGCTTGGTCTTGCCTTGAAGCTAAGTGTCAGACTTTGTTGACTCCCCATGGAAAGCCTTACCCCTTCTGAGGGGTGGATGGGAGGTGGGATGGGGAGAAGGCGGAGGTAGCCAGAGGAGGAGGGAGTGGGAATGGGTACAGCTATGTAAAATGAGAAAAGATTGTATTAAAAAAATTTTTAAGAAAAAAATTTGCTTTATGACATAAAATATAGTCTATTTTAGAGAATATTCCATGGGCCTTTGAGAAGACCATGAGCACAATGTCCTGTAGATGCCTATAGTGCAATTTAGTACCAAAGTTTCTTCGATGACTTTGGTCCTGATGATCTATTTATGAGAGCGGGTACTGAAATTACCCACTATCATTGTAAGCGGATTGAACTGTCCCAGGAGTGCTTCTGTGAAATTAGGTGTTTTAATCTACAGTGCGCATGCATTCATCGTCATTATATGGTCAAGATGGAGTGTTTTGTTTATTAATATATGTGCTTGTTTTTAGCTCTTTGAGTGATTTTAGCTTGCAGTGTATTATACCAGATGTAGGTACTTGCAGGTTTCCAGCTTCCATTTTCTTGGTCTATTAACTTTCATTTTCATTCTCAGGATGTGTGTATGTGTAAGAGAGAGAGAAAGTGTGTGTGTGCAGTATGTGTGTGTTGTGTGTGTGTATACATGTATGTAAGTGTGTGTGGTGGTGGTTTCTTATAGGCAAGTGGCTAATTCAATAGCTAGTCTGGGTCTTAAAATTAGAAGGTTAAGATATTTTTGTTTAGGTTATTGTAGAAAATAGGTTACTTTTTGGTTATTTTAATTATTGTTTGTTTTTCTTTCTGTCTTAATCATTTGATGCTTTACTGATTCCCTGAGTTGCATGTGACTTCTTATTTCTTGGTTCTCTTTTGATAATCTGTTTCTCTGAAAACACACGCTCTTTCCTGTGCTGTTGCTGGTGACGATGTCTTCCTTCCTCTCTGTGCATACAGTTCCTTTAAATATCTTTTGGAAATCTGGCTCAATGATCATGAATCGCTGCAACTTCCACCTGACTTGGGTCCATCTTGTCTTTGTTTCTCTATTGGCCTTAAAATGTAGTTTTGCTAGGTATGTAATTTTGTCAGAAATTGTATTCTCCCAGGGTGTCAAACATGTCATTTCATGTTTTCTTATATTTTCAGGTTTTTAATGAGAGATCTGAAGTAACCGAAGGCTTTGCCTTTGTGATTTGAAATTTTCCTCTTGCAAGTTTTAATAGTCTTTGTTTTTTGTTTTTTTGGTTTGTTTTGTTTTGTTTAGGCACTTTGATTATAAATTACAGAGTTTTCCTCCAGTCATATCTATCGTGTTTGGAAGTCTTCACTATAATTTTGTCAAATAGGCTTTCCACATCTTTATATCTCAGCTTTTCTGACTCAGAGATTCTTCAATCTGATTTCTTGATTGTGTTCTACAGGTTTTGGAAGTTACAGTCATGCCCATTTTTTCTTTATTGGGTCTGAATTCCTCCGTCTTGTATTTTATCCCTGATATTCTTTTTTTAATGTTTAATCTGTTGGTGATATTTTCCATTGTATTTTTATTTGAGTAGTTGATGGTAGTTTTTGTTATATTTTTGGTTTTGTTTTTTGAGACAGGGGATCTCAACACAGCCCTGGATGGAAGTCACTATGTAGACCAGACAGGCCTTGAACTCATAGAGATCCTCCTTCCAATCCTTCTCAAGTGCAGGAAACAAAGGTGAGTGCACCACACTTAACAGTTGACATTTTTTATTTTTAACACTTCTGGTTTTCCTTAAATCCCAATTTTGTTCCTGATTTTTTCATTCATGTCACCCACCCTCTCTTCGCCATTACTTATTTTCTTATGTACATTGTGAATTGATTCACTTGCTTAATTCATCTGCCTATTTGTTTCTTTGAATTATCACCAGCTTTTCTAAACAGGCTTTTGAATTTTTTTGACTGGATTTGAATAGATTTCAACTATTCTGGGGTACTTGAATTCAGTAATTGAGGGTTTATGACCCTCTTCAGGAATTCTGTTTTCCTGAGTTTGCATATGGCTTGTGTCTCTGTGCTCTGCTTCACTCACCTCTGCTCTTGGATACCTTTCCCATGAGTAGCTTGTTCTTGAGAACTAAGTCCCCAGCACCATGGAGAGAGAATAGAAACCAGTGTAACATTCATAAAGGAAGGAAAGAGAAGGGAAAGAAAAAAAAGAGAGAATCAAGGTTATATGAAACAGAGGAAAAAGGAGATTGTTGTAAAGATGGGAGAAAAGAACAAGAGAGTAAGAGACACTGGTTGCATGATGAAAACAGTTTAAGTAAAATAAAATAAAAAGAGGGCTGAAAATACATAAAAGTTTGTACCCCAAACTATACAGATTCAACAAATAAAGAGAATTGCAGACCAATTTCCTTCATGAACATAGATACAAAAGCATATTTAGCAAAATATAATCTGAACCCAAGAACACGACAAAAAGATCACCCACCATGATCAAGTAGGTTTTATTCCAGAGATGCAGGGATGGTGCAGCATATGAAAATCTGTCAATGTAATCCACCATATAAACCAACTAGAAGATGAAAACCACATGACCATCTCATTAGATGTAGAAAAGGCAGCCTTGGATAAAATCCAACAAGTCCTCATGCTAAAAGTCCTGGAGTAATTAGGGATACAAGAGGCAAACTTTAACATAAAGCTTACAGCAAGCCCATAGCCAATATCAACTTAAATGGAGAAAAACTCCAAGCAATTCCACTAAAATCAGGAACAAGACACATCTACTTCTTCATATCTATTCATACAGCACTTGAAGCTCTAGCTAGAGCAATAAGACAAGTGAAGGAGATCAAGGGGATCCAGATTGGACAGCAAGAAGTCAGAGTGTCATTACCTGCAGACGGTGTGATAGTTTACAAAAGCCATGCTTAAAACCTCTACCAAGGAACTCCTACAAATGATAAACACCTTCAGTGAGGGGGCTGAATGAAATATTAGCTCACAAAAATCAGTAGCCCTACAATATACAAATGACAAACAGACTGAGAAAGAAATCAGGGAAATAACATTCTTCATTGTAAGCACAAACAACATAAAATATTTTGGGGTAACCCTAACCATGCAAGTGAAAGATTTGTATAATAAAAACTTCAAGTCTTTTTTAAAAAATTTATTTATTTATTTATTTATTACGTTATGGCCACAGTTTCCTTTCCTCCTCTTCTCCCAATCCCTTCCCCTCATCTCCCATTTCCCACCACTCAATCCACTCCTTCACTGCTTGTGTATATGAAAGGCCAGGTCTCCCATGAGTATCAACAAAACATGGCATATCCAGTTGTGGTAAGACTAAGCACTCCTCCCTCCCGTGTATTAAGGCTGAGCAAGGCAACCAGTGTGAGGAATAGGGTCCCCAAAGTCCGTAAAAGAGTCGGAGAGAGCCCCTGCTCCCACTGTTAGGAGTCCCACAAGAGGATCAAACTACACACTTGTATATATGCAGAGGGCCTGGATCAGATCCATGTAGGCTCTCTGTTGTCTGTTCAGTCTCTGTGAGCCCCTATGAGCTCAGGTTAGTGGATTCTGTTGGCTTTCTTGTGGTGTCCTTGACCCCTCTGGCTCCAACAATCCTTCCTCCCTCTCTTCAGCAGGATTCCCTGAACTTTACCCAGTGTTTGGCTGTGGGTCTCTGCATCTGTTTCTATCAGTTGCTGGATGAAGTCTCTCTGATGACAATCGGGCTAGGCACCAGTCTGGTCACAGTTCAGGCTATTTATCCACCATTGCTAGGAGTCTTAGTTGGGGTCATCCTTGCAGACTCCTGGGAGATTCCCTTATGCCAGGTTTTTACCTGACCCTGAAATGCCTCCCCTTTCCAGTAGTCCATTTCAGTACTCTCCCTCTCCCTCACCAACCTGGTCTCTCATGTTCTCATCCCCACCACCCTCAGTGCACTCACGAAATATCTTCTATTTCTCCTTCCCAGGGAGATTTGGGTGTCCCCTCATAAACCCTCCTTGTTAACTAGTCTCTCTTGGTCTGTGGATTGTAGCATAGTTATCCTTTATTTTACAGCCAATATCCACTTATGAGTGAATATATGCCATGTTTGTCTTTCTCCATCTGGGTTACTTCACTCAGGATGATTTTGATGATTTTTCCCCCTAATTCCATCTATTTGCCTTCAAATTTCCTGGTGTCCTTGTTTTTAATAGCTGAGTAATACTCCATTGTGTAGATATACCCCATTTTCTTTATCCATTCCTCAGTTGAGGAACATCTATGTTGTTTTCAAGTTCTGGATATTACAAATAAAGCTGCTATGAACTTAGTTGCAGCTAATGCTGGAGAGGATGTGGACCAAGGGGAAACACTCCTCCACTGCTGATGATGGCAGTGCAAACTTGTGCAGCCACTTTGGAAGTCAGTGTGGCAGTTTGTCAGAAAATTAATTATTCTACCTCAAGACCCAGCTATACTACTCTTGGGCATATACCCCAACGATGCCCAATCATATCACAAAGCTTCAAGTCTTTAAAAAGGAAATTGAAGGAGATTTCAGAAGATGGAAAGATCTCCCATGCTCATAAATTGAAGGATTAACATAGCAATGTCCATCCTACCAAAAGCAATCTACAAATTCATCAAAATCGTCCTAAAAATTCCAACACAATTTTATACAGACCTTGAAAGAACAATACTCAGCTTCATATGAAAAAATGAAAACCCAGGATAGCTTAAACAATCCTGAACAATAAAAAAAAAAACCTTCCAGAGGTATCACCACCCCTGATTTCAACCTGTACTATGGAACTATAGTAATAAAAATCCCATGATACTGGCATTAGAAACAGATACGTTGACCAAGGAAGTTGAATTGAACATCTGGACATAAATCTACACACCTACAGATACCTGATTTTTGATAAAGGAACCAGAAATCACAATGAGAAATAATAACATATTCAATCAATGGTGCTGGTCTAACTGGATGTCTAGAGGTAAAAGAATGCAAATATTCGTCACTCTGCACAAAACTCAAGCCCAAGTGGATCAAAGATCTCAACATAAAACAAGACACACTGAACCTGACAGAAGAGAAAGCAGGACGTAACCTTGAACATATTGGCACAGAAACAACTTCCTGAACAGAGCACTGATAGTTAGGCTAAGATCAACAAGTAATAAATGAGATCTCATGAAATTGAAATGGCTTCTGTAAGGCAAAGAACACTGTCATTTGTACAGTGGCAGGAAAAAGATTTTCATCAACTCTACATCTGACAGAAGGTTAATAACCAAAATACATACAGAATTTATGAAACTAGACGTCAATAAACCAAACAATCCAATTTTAAAATGGCATACAGATCTAAATAGAGAATTCTCAAATGTCTGAGAAACACTTAAAGAAATCTTCAACATCCTTACCCATCAAGGAAATGCAAATCAAAACTACTTTGATGAGATTCCATCTTACACTTGTCCGAATGGCTAAGATCAGTAATACAAGCAACAGAGATAGGGACAAGAGGGATCAGGTGGGGGAGGGAGGGATGGAGGAAAAGAGTATGGGGAGAAATGACTGGAATATGTGGGCATCTTAGGGGTGATGTGGAAACCTAGTGCAGTGGAAACTTCCTGGAGCCTATGATGGTCAGTCTAGCGAGGATTTCTAGCAATGTAGGTTATTGAGTCTGAACTGGTGGTCATCTTATGTGACCAGGCTGGGCTCCCATTGGTTGGACTGGGACACCAATTCAGCCATGAAATCTATGACCTTCCTGTAAGATGTTCTGGGGGAGAGGTGCCTCAGTGCTGTGAGAGTGGTCAACCAATGACTGCTCTAACCTAAGGCCCAAGCCATGAAGGAGAGCCCATGCCTGACACTGCCTGGATGGCCAGGATCTGGAAGCTGGATGGCTCAGAAACCTAGGGTAAAAACAAACAGGCTGAAAAAAAAAGTCAATGTAATGATTCCTAATTCTAATGATACTTTGCTGTACTCATAGATGGTTGCCTAGCCCCATCATCATAGAAGCTTCCTCCAGCAACTTAGGGGAGCAGAGGCAGAGACCTAAAATCAAACATTAGGTGGAGTTCAGGGCACTCCATAGAAGAGGGGGAGGAAGGAATGTAGGAGCGAGAAGGGTGGAAGACAACAGGAGAACACAGATCAACTAAACGGGGCTCATAGGGGCTCATAGAGACTGAAGCAGTAACCATAGAGCCTGCCTGGGTCTGCACTAGGCCCTCTGTATACATGCTGTGTTTTTTTAGCTTGGGAATTTTGTTGGACTCCTGACAGTGGGAGTGGGGTGTCTCTGACCTTTGCCTGCTCTTGGAACCCTTTTCCTCCTACTGGGTTTCCTCCTCCAGCCTTGATGTGAGGGTTTATGACTTGTCTTACTGCATCTAGTGATGTAGTGTTTGTTTGATACCACTGGAAGCCCTGCTCTTTTCTGAAGAAAAATGGAGAACAGTAGATCTGGGGGAGAGGGAAGGTAGGGGAGCACTGGAAAGAGGTGAGACTCTGGTGGGGATGAATTGTATGAGAGAGGAATAAAGAAAAAGAAAAGAAATAATGTAAAATTAAAATAGCTCTAGTAAATGGGGGAATGGAGTAAAAGAAGCAAAAAGTTTATCAACGACTTCTTTTGAATTCTAAGTTTGGAATCTGCTAGGTGGCAGGAAAGTCAGCTAAAACGAATACTATTATTTTCCTGCTATTTAGGCTGGTGCTAAGGCTGGCCCAGGGAAGTGTCTTAGTTCTTTTAATCACTCCTGTTCCTTGACTCTAAGGAGCCTCTGCTGGCCCTGCTTAGCTCTGCTGTCTGTAGACTAGGCAAGGTTCATCCATACTCCTGAGACTCCCAAGGTCTTGAGTGCTTACTATGGGTGGCCACTCTTGCATGTGTTTTATACTAAACATCATTTACACAGATCATGCAACAACTTCACGAGTCAGGAATTGCTTTTTATCTCTACCTTACAGATGGGCATTTCATTATCTAACTAATACAGAACATGTCCTAGGACGTGTGACCAAACAAATGCGAGGGTTGAGTCCAGGCATAGCCAGCACTAAGGCTGGTGTGATAGGTTTCTGTCTCTAAACACACACCTGTGCTCTCTGAAATCTGCTCCTAGAGGCTGCAGAGTGTTGTATCTCTCCTGCTTGTCCCTCCAAATTGTCCATATTAAATGTTGACCACTTCCAGAGAGAGAATCCATTTGAGAAGAAGTTTTAGACTTTCAGCTTGAGGAGCGAGCAGGTGCAAAGAGGAAGCTCTACTGTTATTCTGGAATTTACTAAAAAGTGCGCACACCCATAGCCACAGGCGTGTCTGCGTCCTCCTTCAAACGGGCTCTCTATATATTGGTTTCATATTATTGCGGAATCTGGTGAAGTAGCTTCTTGAAAGTTCCAAGCCTTTCTCTCATCCTGTCTTGTGGTTTCTGGAGCTGCTTGACCACTCCTGAAATGACTCCCCAAAGTGACATTGCAGTGGAGTCCACCTCAGACATTATCACCTATCATATTTGTCAGAGACAGAAAATTCTGGCCAAAAGAAAATATGTTCATGGAAATATTATGTTTTCAACAAGCAAACAAATATAACCATTGAGACCTTGTTTCCTGGGTCAAAGATTTGGGTGCATCATTTTTATGGGTGTGGGTCAAAGACTGTCTATGCCAATAGCTCATCTTAAGGAGATTGAAAACAATTTTCCTGAATGCTGACAGAGAATACAAACTCACAGAGGCCCTTTACACTCAACCTTGGCCCAGAAGCAACAGCTAGGGGTCAGAGGTTGCTGTAGCAATGACCCGTGTTTCATAATGCATCCCATCTGTTCACAAATGTGTGAGTTTGCTCAATGATTTTATTAGGAGTTTATTACATTTTCATAGAGTCCACCCCTCTATATTTGTCAGCATGTTTGCAAGTTCTAACTTTCCTGTTCCATTAGCTATTCAATATATGCAGCAACGTACTGAGTTATGTTCTCCGTGCAAGTCTCTGCTGCCATAAACACATTTGATGGATATAATAGAGTCGAGAAAGCAAACACCACAGATCTCATGATGATGATGACAGTAGAGTTGATGATGATGATGGTGTCTGTCTGCCTGGATCTACTTGGCACCAAAGACTCAAAAGGAGAATTAGCCTTCTGTGGTTCATAACATTAAATCTGCTCCAATCCGTGAATAATTTGATCTGTGAAGAGAGAAGACAGATGGAGAACAATAATAGCAACAAAATGCAAACAAAGCAAAAACAGTTCACACGTGGTCTACACACGTTATTTCCAGTCATAGGAATTCTTGGATCATTGCTTTCTTTTGCAACCAATTCCATTGCTTTGCTTTGAGAGAAACGAATCTAAAAATTTGGTCATGCTGATGCCAGTGGTGGTGGTACTTTTCAGTCTGCGGGGTTACAGTCACTTATGGCTTGGTCAGCCTACAGGAATGTCAAGCCTGCCTTGCCCACTTCCTAGCACTCACCATGCTGCTTATCATGTGGACAACCAAATCTGTCCAGGTTTGTACTAAGTGTGTCATCTCCAGCTGGTTGTTTACTCACAGAATCAACTGAAAGTCCACTATTAACTTGACAGTTTGCCGTAAAACTTTGATTGATCATAGCTACCATTTCTCGTGGAAAATTCACCATAAGAGCCTGAGGAAACTATTGTCTTGTACACCTCTCTACTGCATCCGTCTTGGACAACACAGGGTATCTTAGGCTGAATTATTTATCTGGGTAGTTGGACAGTTCTTGCACTAAAGCATAATGGCTTTCATTTTTTGATTTAAAGGAAGGATTAAATGGCACATTCTTTTTCTTGATTTGAAGTAAGAAAGACGCTGGATATTAGCAACATATTGGCAACATTTGGCAGCATTCTGTGAATGAATGGGAGTTTTCTTCCTTCCCATCTGACAGGCAACTGTTGTATTCATTCACCCTTTGTGAAGACACTACATTTCTTTTTGTTTATCTCAGTACAAAATGTGTTTCACACATACTGGAGGTCAAGAGGTAATGGTCTGTCTTTTAGCCATGTGCAAAATTCATCATTATGATATCTTATCATTCATTATTTCATTTTTATTTAGAGAGAAAATAACAGCATCAGAGATGCCCTGAAATGGTATCCATTTGGCTGATAGTTCACTGGAGATGTTTCTGATGCTAGAGTTAACTGTGCTTAATCCAATGAGAAGCCGGACTTAGTCTGCAAGGGCCATTCCAGCATTTCACTTGCAGTAAGTATCTCTGGAAGGAGAATTTCTGTGGACAAAGCCAATTCTGGTTTGTTCTAAGAAAGCATCCCGTACTCAAGCTGAGAACAAGATACTGGCTGTGTGAGAGGAAGAGCAGAATGGTTATGTAACCTAGCAAAGACACAGCCCTGAGAAACTGTGGCTGTTTTCACATGCGTGGACAAGGATGAATGAGTGTCATTTTCAAATCTAACTCACCAACCAGAAATGCATCCACCGGTGTCGTCTGGAAAGAAATCCAGCGGGGCTACAACAGTGTGTGCCTGCATTGTTGCCTCTGACCTCTGTCACCTGGTGTTTCTAGCACTTATCTGCTCTCTATTTTGATGTTTATAAAATGTGTTCCCAAGCCCTTTAGGATAAAATCAACAATGTTACCCAGGACTCCAGTGAAGGATTCCCAGTGGGAGGTCTGAGCCCTTGGTTTCAGAAGCTCTAATAGAATGTGAAACTGACCCAGAAATGGGAGGGCCATTCAGCTAAAATTAAAGTCTTTGTTTCTTCATTAGTTAAACTTGAACTTCGCATTCTGAAGTTCTACTAGGCCACCTGGTCTCAAACTCTGATTTAATCATGGTTAACAGGAAAGCTCATTAAATCTGTTCTCCTACTTTCTCCCTCTTTCAGCAGAGATTGCAAAAAGTCTCCTCTTGGTTTTGGTATAATTGCCATTGTTGATTCTAGATAAATATTTTTTATTTTTTTAGATTAATATTTTAGAAAATGGTCAGAAACTTTATGTGTTCATCATTCTGAATCATTAAAGAGGTTTGGTTTTATCTCTGTTCTTTAAGTTCTATGGACAAGAAATTTCATGTTACAGTTTACTGACATTTGCCCTACTAGGAAAGCAAAAGGTAAACTTATGTGATCAGTGAGCTCATGCTCCCATTTGGGTCCAGTTGAGGTCAGGAGGAGCCTTTCTTGCACATCCTACCCTTGCTGTCCTAACTTCATGGCACTCACACATGCCTTACATGCTGGTTGAACGCATTTCTTGCTTTCTATATGTATTTCTTATCTTGATTAAGGCATTGTGTTTGTGCAGCGGTGGTGGTGCATGCCTTTTATCCCAGCACTCGGGAGGCAGAGGCAGGCGGATCTTTGTGAGTTCGAGACCAGCCTGGTCTACAAGAGCTAGTTCCAGTGCAGGCTCCAAAGCCACAGAGAAACCCTGTCTCGAAAAACCAAAAAAGAAAAGAAATGTAATGTATAATTAAGAAATATAGGTTAATAAATAATCATCTATAATAGTCAAACTTGTAGTCATGTTAGTTAGGTTTTCTAGATATATAGAGACATATTTCAGTTAGATAGGTATTCTTCAAATCATTCAGAGATCTTCAGAATATGACATTTAAAATGTTTAAGAACTTGGGACTTTTCATGACAGTGAGACACATTTGCTCCTGGCAGGGCCAATTACTTCAGGAGGAAGATGGGCATTGAAGAGGCTCCTTATGGAGTTGCTAGCCATTTGGGCAAGAAACTGCTCTTGACTGGACTGCTTGATGTTCTGCTGTATAAATTGGACATGCAGGACTCAAAACAAAATGGCTGTTGAACTTGTCTAAAGGTAAAACGATCCTTTGGGGTTCCTGCTTCATGCAAGAGTCTGCTAGACATTCTTCAGGACACAGAAAAAGGTGACTGACAAACTTCCAATAAAGGTGGAACTGTCTTTGAAATTTCTTGCTTCGTGGAAAAGTCTGCTGAACACTATGGGCCTGTAGGCTGAAGATGGATGCCCCAACGGTATTCACAGCATACAGAGGGGAATCCGACATCACCTCCCCTTTTCTGTTTAAATAAAAAGGTGAGTTTTAACTTTAACAAAACAGGTATCAAGCAAGAATTACAGTTGCAATATTTATATCTACTTTATCTTTTATCATGACTAATAAAAACGGTAACTATAACTTTCTGTTCTTCAACTCCATCAAAGACTCCAGAAGGATATAATATTACCTAAGTAAACAGGAAGTGTATTGTAAGCAACTTCCAAAACTCTAGAATTGACAGAGACATTTCACTATATGGACAGTCACCCAAAGGTCTTCTGTACCAATGTCCTTGGTTCTATTAACAAAGCTCAAGGGAACTTTCTCCAATTCTGATACAATGATTCTAACTATGTGGTTATATTTTCCTTATCTGTGAATGGAAATATCTATTCTTTTACTGTTTTACTTTTTCCCACTCTTTTTGTTGCCAGCATCAAAGTATGCAATCTCAAGTCCTTCTCTGTTAATGTTTCCAAATAAGAAATAGAGTCAAAAAATGAAAGACTAGCTATTATGATCTTGCTGGCCTGCCCTGTCAACTGGTTACCCTATCCCTTTAAGAGACAAGCTCCACCCACTCCCAGTTTCTCTGTGCCCACTGAGGCAAGCCTGCCTTTTCCCTTTTCTCTGTATGCTGTCCTTCTGAAGAGGCAACTTTCTATCTCCCCCTTCCCTTCTCTCTTTTCCCTCTTTCTCTGTCCCTCTATTTTTCTCCCTTTATCTCTCCCTCTCCCATACCCCCTTCCCTTTCAATACCCACTAAATAAACTGTAAATACCCTCCCTGCATGTAAATGTTCTCCCTGCATGGCGTATCATTCTGTCCCTTACCGGCCAGGTCCCACACCCTCAGTGGGACCTGCCAGGATCACTAGCGCTGTAATCATAACACTAGCAGTTTAGCTGAAAAGGACAATTCTTTAAATATTTATGAAGTTTCATTGTGTTCATTGTGCAACGTAGAAGTCTGGTTGTGCAGACGCTCCCCCCAGCAGGAGACAGCTGAGTTTCCGTAGTGCCCAGGATTTTACATGAAGAAGCCGTAACTTTCTGTTGCTGTCTTAATGCTATGACTAGAGCAAATGTGTAGGGTAATGACAGTAAGTCAGGGCATGATGCATGCACGTTTTGGGGTTAAGTAACATCACATTTTAATTTAAAAAAATTAGTATATAAACAATTACTCATCTCAAACCCAAACAAATTGGATAACAACTTCAAAAATATGCTCTTAAGATACCTATTAGGCCCAGAGTCCAGGACAGAGTACTGTGGGAATGAAGACATGAGTAACACAAAGTATGATCCCAAAACGATTTTTAAAAAGATGTTTAAGACCCACTTTTAAAAATAACATGTTTAGGATTTTATATACTTTTAAAAAATTACATGTATATTGCATAGGTGTATCTGTGACACACGCAAGGTGCAGATGCCCTTGGAGTGCGGAAGAGGGTCAGATTCCTTAAACTGGAGTTAGAGGCAATTGGGATTCCCCTGATTTGGGTTCCCTGCAGGGGCCGCAAGCACTCAACCTCGGAAGCACTGCTCCAGTCTCGGATTCACTCTGCTCTCTCCAGTCCTCAGAAAGCTTAGTTCTGGGGAAGTGATGCTCCGCAGTGCAGAAGGTAAAGTCCCTGGTTTTCTTTTCTAGACAACGTCTTCGATTTAATAAGAGGGTAACAAATCCAAATGCTTATAAGTAGCAGGCAGGTACATGAAATCCATAAAGACATTGAAGAGTGGGTTGGTAGAAAAACCAAGAACTTGGGGCCAGTTATGGCTCAGCAGGGAAGAAAGCTTGCTAGAGACTCTGAGTTTGGTTCCAAGTGCTCACACAGGGCAGTTCGCGACTGCCTGTAACTCCAGAATGAGGGAGTCTGACAATCTCTTCTGGCTTCTTTGGATTTCTTTGGATACCCCCACATTTTTGTGCATACACACACACACACACACACACACACACAGAGAGAGAGAGAGAGAGAGAGAGAGAGAGAGAGAGAGAGAGAGAGAAAGAGAGAAAGATAGAGATTCTCCCCAACAATCCACCACCACCACCAAAATAAGAGGAATCAACAATCATTGATCATTGGCATCTCTCAATATCTATGGCATCAACTCCCCAATAAAAAGACAGATTAACAGAACTGATGCAAAAAGAAGGATCTATCCTTCTGCTGCATCGAAGAAACACACCTCAACATCAAAGATAGATATCACCTCAGGGTAAAGGGTTGGAAGAAGATACTCTAAGCAAATAAGCCTAAGAAACAGGTTGGTATAGTCATTTTAATGTCTAACAAAACAAAACATACTTTAAACCAAAACTAATCAAAAATGATCAGGAAGGACACTGCGTACTCATCAAAAGAAAAATCCACCAAGATGACATTTCAGTTCTTAACACCTGTGCCACAAACACAAGGCACTCAAGTTTGTAAAAGAAGTGCTACTACAGCTTAGGTCACATGTTGACCCTTAATACTGACAGTGGGACACTCTGGTACCCCACTCTCACCAATGGATAAAAAATAACAGAGAAATACTGGAGCTAACAGATATTATAGAGCAAATGGACCAAACAGTTATTTACAAAATATTTCACTTCTCTGCATCTCATAGAACTTTCTCCAAACCTGACCACACACTCAGACAGAGAGCAAGTCTCAATAGGTACAAGAAAATTGAAATAACTCCCTGCGTTCTAGCAGAACGCCACTAACTAAAACTGGATATCAACAACAGAAACAATAGGAAGCTTACAAATTTATGGAAAATCAGCAACTTTCTACTGAATGAAAAATGTAACAAGACAGAAAAAATGAAAGACTTTATAGAATTCAATGAAAATGAATACACAACATATCCAGATTTATGGGACGCAATGAAAGAAGTTCTAAGAGTCAAGTTCATAACACTAAGTGCCATATTAAGAAAAATGAAAACAAAAAGCAGTATAAAAAAAACCCAACGAAACAAAGAGTTGGTACTTTGAGAAAATCAACAAGATAGACAAACCCTTATCCCAAGTAACTTAAAGGCAAAGAAAGAATATGCAAACAATTAAAATCAGAAAGAAAAAGAGGACATGACAACAAACACCAAAAAAATTCCAGAGAATCATGAGTCCAAAGTTCAAAAAAGTGTACCCCACAAAATTGGAAATTTAAATGAAATGGATAATTCTCAATACATACCAGTTACCAAAGTTACATCAAGACCAGATAAGCAATTTAAACAGACCTATAAGTCATAGTTAAATAGAAATTGTTATGAAAAATCACCCAATCAAAAAAGGCCTAGATGGTTTTAACAAAGACTTTTAGCCGGGTGGTGGTGGCACACGCCTTTAATCCCAGCACTCAGGAGGCGGATCTTTGTGAGTTCAAGACCAGCCTGATCTACAAGAGCTAATTCCAGCGCAGGCTCCAAAGCCACAGAGAAACCCTGTCTTGAAAAACCAAAAACCAAACCAAACCAAAACAAAACAAAACAAAAAAACCCAAAGACTTTTAAAGAAGAGTTACCACCAATACTCCTCAAATTATTTCACAAAATAAAAACAGGAAACATTGCCAAACTCATTTTATAAGGCCACAGTTACCTTGATACCCAAACCTCATAAAGACCCCAAAAGAAAGAGAATTATAGATCAATTTTCCTTATTAACATAGATAAAAATATTCAGTAAAATACTTACAAACCAAATCTAAGAACAAACCAAAAAGATCATCCATCATTATTAAGTAGCCTTCATCCCAGAGATACAGGGATGGTTTAATATAGGAAAATCAATAAGTGAAACCCACCATATAAACAAACTGAGAGGAAAAAGAATACATGATCATGTCATTAGACATAGAAAAGGCCCTCAACAAAATTCAACACCTCCTCATGATAAAAGTCTTGGAGATATTAGGGATACAAGGGACATACCTTAACATAATAAAAGCAATTTACAACAAGGCTATAGCTAACATCAACTTAACTGTAGATAAACCCAAAGCAATTCCAGTAGGCTCAGGAACAAGACAGAGTTGCCTACTCTCTCAATATCTACCCAGTACGGTACTTGAAACTCTAACTAGAGCAGCAAGGCAACTGAAGGAGAACAAACGGATAAAAATTGGAAAGGAAGAAGTCAAAGCATCACTCTTTTTTGCAGATGATATGACAGTAAACATAAGTGACCCTAAAAAATTCTACGAGGGAACTCTGACAGCTAATAAACACTTTCAGCAATGTAGCTGGATACAAAATTAACTCACTCACAAAAATCCGTAATCCTCCTATATGCAAATGAAAAACGGATTGAGAGAAATCAGGGAAACAACACCCTTCATAATAATGTCAAGTAATATAAAATATAACTATAACCAAGCAAGTGAAAGACTTGAGTGATAAAAATTTCCAGTCTTTGAAGAAAGAAATTAAAATTTCCAGAAGATGAAAAGATCTCTCATGCCCATGAATTGGTAGGATTAACATAGTAAAAATGGTCATCTTCCCAAAAGCAATCTAAGATTCAATGCAATTGTCATCAAAATTCCAATATAATACTTTACAGACCATGAAAGGACAATTCTTAACTTCATATGGAAAAACAAAAACCCAGGATAATGCAAACAATCCTGAACAGTATAAGGACTGGAGACATCACCATCACTGATTTCAAGCTCCTACTACAGAACTATAATAATAAAAACAAAGTACCTTCCTGTACCAAGGACACTAGGATGTTAGGGGTGAAGGCTCCATATAGGCACCACCTATACTTCTTCGCATTCTGAATCATGTGGGTGTTGTCTTGGTGATGAGGCCCTGCTGTCAGCTGTTGGAAAGCAACCCATTGTCTTAGCAAGAACCTGAATTGCTTGGTGATTTCCGTGGGACCCCTTGGCCAACAACTCAACTGAATGCAATTTAGTCCTGCTACTGTGAGCCTCATTTGGTGACAGGAGACGGCAACTTTGGACTCCACAGTCCCCATTTTTGGAAGACCTCATTAGGATTACCTTCCTATATTCTAGGAAGTTTCCACTGCACTGAGTTTCTAGCCATCCCTCAAATGCCCCTCAGTTCCAGCTGTCTCCCCCACATTCCCTAACTCAACTTAACTTCCCTCCTACTCCCCACCTGATCCTTTTGTTCCGATCCTCACTTTCCCCTAGTTCGCCCTTAAAATCTTTTCTATTTCTCCCATGCAAAGAGAACCATGTATCCCGCCCCGTCCCATCCTCTATACCTAACCTCTTTTGGTTTACGGATTGTACATTGGTTATCATTTTCTTAATCGGTGATATCCACAGAAGATCCTTGAGATCTGTTGGGGATGGGGTCAGAGTAAAGGGAGACCACAGCCGATTTCCCGCTATAGAGCTGGGGGATGAGACTGGGGTGGGGGACTGGATCTGGAGGAACAGAAGGAGAGGTATGGATTAGCCTTCAGTTGAGTGGCCAGCAGGGAGCTGATTGTGGGGGCTCTGGAGCCCCAGACAGGAATTAAAATATCAGTAGCATCATGTCCAGTCAATACGCCAACAGAAAAACATCAAACCTTTCTTAGTGTGCAGAGTGAGACCTTGAAGCCTAAACCTTGTGGGCAGAAGCTGAAGTTAAAGCAAAGCTCTGTTGTCAGGCCCAATTCCAGTCCTGCTATCTCTGTTCTCTCTGTACTTCCTGCAGTCAGGCTCTGCACAGTTCATTGTCCTTGAACCAACAACCTGTTGAAAACAGGGCAGCTTTCGGTGAAGAGGCTAAGAGACAACCTCAGAAGCCACAGATGAATACTGGCTGCCACCAGTGTCCATTGAGATAGACTGAATTGCTCAATTATAAGAATAACAGCATTGGAGTTGTAGCACGCTTGTTAAAGTGACCAAGGACCAGAAGTCTATCCTCAGACCCCCATTTTAGAAAATGGGCATGGAAATTTTGATCACAATTCCAGGGCTTTAAAGCAGAAACAGTGGATGGCTACAGCTCACGAGTCAGAGAGCCACTCCTACTTGATGAGCAGGCCAATGGGAGACCCTGTCTCAAAAACCAAGGTGGATGGCATCTGAGGAATGACATCTCAGGTTATCTTTGATCTCATCCACACGTGCATGATTCCCACACACAAGCACCTACACACAGGAGCACACACAGAAATCATAGGAATAACACCTATGGGAAAGGATGAGGCCAGTCAGATACAGGGGGAAATCAAAGATCAAAATGGCAGCCTATTTTTGGCTGAGCCAACGAAAGAGAGTGAGTTGGTCTACATGGTGTTTGTTATCAAATATTTTAATTCTTTGAGAATTGCATACATGCATACAATGTGTTTCAAACATGCATGTCTCAATCCTCCCTCCAAGCTCTCTCAGATGCATCCTTACCCTGCTCAATTTCTTGTCTTTCTTTCTTCCATTTTAAATCCAGGAGACCAGTCTGCACTTCCCGTATACTTATTGGTGTAGGTCAATCCAACGGAGCATGTTGGACCTACCAGAGTCAAAACCTTTAAAGAAAACAGAGTCTCCCTTTTCCAGAAGCCAGAACTGCTGAAAACTCCTTAGCTGAAGGCAGAGGCTCATGCAGTGTACTGTAAGCTGACCTGGTCATGTGACGGTAACTACTGCACAATGTTTCTAAGAACCATGATATTGCCCGGGTAGGCTGCCTGCAGATCTTCTCTTCTCCCTCTGTTCTCCCAGATCCAATCCCGCAGTCTCATAACCAGCTCTGCAATAGAACACCTGTAGCAGCCTTCCTTGCACCCCCACTACCCTCTAGTTCCTGTCTCCTGTGGATCCCACAGATCTTCCCCTTCTAAGCTCCCTCCCCCAACTTGCTTTATCCCAGCCACTAACACCGGCATGCAGGCCTTGTTATCTCAAGGGCTGCTCCTGCCAAGAAAACAAGTTGGCTAAAGGCTGATCCACAATTCTTCTGCTTCTCCAGATCCAGTCCCCCATACCCATCTCGTCACCAGCTCTGTAGCAGGAGCAAACTAAGCCTCTATCATTCTATTTACCAACAAAGAATTGGAAGTCAGATGTGGGGTTGTGTCTGTCTGCATGCCCCCAGGCTCCCTGCCATGATGATAATCTCTGAAACTGTGAGACACCCCCCCACACACACACACAATTAAATGTTTTCCTTTATAAGAGTTGCCATGGTCATGGTATCTCTTCACAGCAACAGAAACCCTAACTAAGACAGGCCCTAAATAGTGTTTTAAAAATATTGTCTCAGTATGTTCCTTGGTGTTCTTTCCAAAGTGAGTTTTCTCCTTTCCTGTTTGTACAGTTGATATCATCTTGTTGAGGGAGAAGAGATGGGTCAGTTGTTACAATGACAGCCACATGAGCAAGAGGACCTAAGTCATGATTCCAGAAACCACATAATAAAACAGGTGTGACAGCATATATCTACACCCCCAGAGCTATTGGGGACCCAGGAGACTGAGGCAAATGTATCCCTGGAGCTCCTTGGCCAGCCAGCCTAGTTAAAAAGATGAGCTCAAGGTTCAGTGAGAGACCTTGCCTCAAAAACCAAGGCGCTGAGAAATTGAGGAAGATTTTTAATGTCAACTTATGACCTCTACATACAGAAGTACATACGGTTTGTGTGCACACAAACACACACATCATCATCCATACAACTACTCATCATCATCATCCTGTTTTATTATCTTTGTGCCTAATCATTTATAGTTCTGTCTAACCTCTCCCTTTTTGGACACTCATTATTTTCTGACTTTTTTCCAAGCTAGTAAATGTTCAATTCTTTACCATCAGGCCTTCTAAAATGTAATTTCTATTTTTTTTTTAATAACAGCTACCACCCCTCCGCATAGGTGGTGCTGAGCACTCACAGTCTACATTGATAGCAAGGGAGACACGTGGTGTTTTGCACATCTTAACTCTCAGTGAGGCTTGCTTTCTTAGCGAGGACCTCCAGAGTCATTAGAGACAGAAGTCCTAACCACCTCCTCCTAGACCCTGGGATGAGTCGCACGTCACTGAGACAGCTATTGCTTTAGGAAACTTGACTCTGTGGGGTTTGCATTTCTTCACTGGCTTGACTTTATATGAGTTTGGCATTGTACGGAATGCAGAAGGGGAGGGAGGTGACCCTCAGCTCTTTGTCCTGGCAACAGGAGCCAGAGCTCTGTGAAACACAGCTTACATTTCCACATCATTGTTCATGGTCTTTATAGCAGGCTTTTGTCACTTTCTCAGTCCATAGGGTTCTCAGTTTATTTTCTTTACTTGTAAAGATTCAATGTCTCGTTTCCTTCCCCTTCCCACCCTTTTTTTTTTTTCTTCAAGCAAATGATTGGAAAGACCTCTACCGGAGTCCACTTCCATCTGTGTAAGAGCAGGAACCGGACCCAGCTCATCTCTGACCACCTCTCTCACCAGGCTTAGTGTTGACTTCAGCTAGCCCTACTCACTGCCTGGGAAAGAAATCCCCAATGTGAAGAGAACGCCAGGGCAGCTGGTCGGCTGCCACTGAACAGCTTCATCCTATTTTCCTGGCCCCTTCCCCACCGGCCCATCTTCATTTTATAGGAATCAGCATTAAACAAACCTATAACTACTCAAAGCAGGCGACACATTCAAAACAAGGACAGACAGGCTGTCTCTCTCCCCATTGGTGACAGGATTAAAGCACATGAGACGGTGATGCATCACTTCGAGTGTTTGCTTAAGGATGGGCAGCTGGACCCAGCCCTCTGAATTGCCAAATGGTACACGGAGCATCGTAAAGTCCAGTTCTCACGTCTTGTCTCGCTGTCCGCCCATTAGCTCACATTAAACGCTGGCAGCCAGGCCAGCCCGCCTTGGTGGTTTTCTGATTTGTGGTTTGCACTTGGCTGTCCCCTTAGGCTTTAAACATGATTTTACTTTGTGAATAGCCAGTGATAGACTCTAGAGTAAACTTGCCAGTAATAACGTTGCGCATTATCGTGCGTTTCCTGAAGGGCTGTGAAGGGCAGCAGAGAGTGAGAACAAAGACGATCTTTTGTGGTAGTGGTTGTTTCCTTCCATGCCAGAGTGCCTGTGGACTGAGGCTCTGAGGGACTCTTCCGGGGCATCCATGGCTCTTTGCCTTTAAAAGATGAAACTCGAGAACAGGAACAGACTTGAGTTTTCTTTCCCTGGCTTGTTGAACGTGTAAACGAGTGTCGCCTTTTTCTTCTGGGTGGTTTTCCTGGTTATCTCGTCCAATCTTCTGTGGTACAGACAGAGGAGACTGGTGGGTTGGGAGAGGTGTGTATGGTCAAGAAACGGATAGCAGAGTTTAGGGAAGGACCTTTTTGTACTTCCTGTATAAAGGGAAAAGATGACCTTTAAAAGTCACAGCAACAAAGACTCCTAGCAAAAGGGACACACAGCCTGAACTGACCATGCCCTGTGACTAGACGTGTACCCAGCCCAGGTGTCATCAGAGAGGCTTCACCCAGCAACTGATGGAAACAGATGCAGACCCTCAGCCAAACATTGGATGGAGTTCGGGGAATCCCACTGAAGAGAGGGAGGAAGGATTGTGGGAGCCAGAGGGATCCAGGACATCACAAGAAAACCCACAGAATCAACTAACCTGGGTTCATAGGGCTCACAGAGACTGAACCGACAACCAGGGAGCCTGCATGAGACTGACCTAGGCCTTCTGCATATATGCGACAGTTGTATAGCTTGGCCATCGTGTGGGATTCCTAACAGTGGGGACAGGGACTGTTTCTGACCCTTTTACAGGACTGTGGGACCCTACTTCTCATACTGGGTTCTTCTACCCAGCCTCAATACATGGGAAGGTGCTTAGTCTTACCGCAATTTGATATACCATGTTTTGTTGGTACTCATGGGAGACCTGCTCTTTCCTAAACAGAAATGGAGGAGGAGTGGATTGGGGGGGGGTTCAGGGAGAGGGGAAGAGGGACTGAGAGAAGAAGAGGGAGGGGAAACTACAGCCGGGATAGTAAATAAATAAATTTATTTATTTAAAAAATTACAGAACTAGAAATGAAACTAGAACACATACTGCTAAAGAGACAATATGAAAAAGTATGAAAAATATTATAGACACTTGTAAAACCACAGCCTTGTTTATACTGTGAACATTTCGCCCATAACCGGTATCAATTTCTATATAAATGTGTATCAGTGCAGTCCAGTCTCACATAGCGATGTGGCTCTATTCTGAGAAACAGGCCATCAGTTGGGTTTGCCGTTGTGTGTATATCCTAGAGTTTACCTATATAAACCCAGATGGAACTGACATCACTTGATGTGGCCTCTTGATCACGGTGGCCTCAAACATGGTATACACAATGAATATGAAGTCACTATTGGAATATCTCAGCACACTACCTAAGAGTAGACTTGAAAAACGTATCAGCAGAAAGGATACACTCCAAACTAATGACGAAAAGAAGACACAGGAAATATAAGAAGCAACAAAAGACATTTGCCATCTTTAACAAATACTAGGTCCAAGTTATCCTTTTGCATGACAGACAGCACAATCGGTGTGTTTGTACCAGTCTCTCCACAATCTCATGAATAGGGAGTAATGTGTTATGCTATAATGGTTTCATTAAAATGATTTTCCAGAAAGAACTTGTTGGACTAAGTGATAGAATAACTGAAGAGCTTGGTGTCCATTGTTGGTTCTCTGGACAGCTGCTGTTGCTTTACTCCCTCAGCTCGGGGCCCAAAAGAACATGTTTCCCACACTTTTACTGGTAATCATCATTGTATCTTCTAAAAATCTGAGTTTAATTTTTTTTTAAGACAGGGTTTAACTGTGTAGCTCTGGCTGTCTTGCTATGTAGACCAGGCTGGACTGAAACTCACAGAAGGGTCTCTTACCTCTGTCTCCTGAGTGCTGGGATTAAAGGTTTGTACTACTGATATAGTAGTCTGGACTAGAACCTTCATCCAGCAACTGATGGAAACAGAGGCAAGAGACCAGCAGCGGAGCACTGAACTGAGCTCCCAAAAGTCCAGGTGAGAGGAGTGAGAATATGAGCAAAGAGGTCAAGACCATGATGGGGACACCCACTGAAACAGTTTACTCGAGCTAATGGGAGCTCACCAACTCCAGCCAGACAAGGAAGGAACCAGCATAAGACCAGCTTAGTCCCTCTGAATGTGGGTGACAGTTGCATGGTTGGGGAAGACTGAGGGGCCACTGGCAGTGGCACCAGGACTTATCCCTACGGCTTTTACTGGCCTTTTGGGAACCCATTCTCTTTGGATGGATACCTTGCTCGGCTGTGATATAGTAGGGAGGGCCTTGGACCTTCCCCAAAGTATGTGCCTTACCCTCTCTGAGGAGTGGATGGGGGTGGGGGGTTAGGTAGAGAGAATGGGAGGAGGGAAGGGAGAGGGACCTGGGATTGGTATGTAAAATGAAAAAAAAAAAGATTGTTTTCTTTTTTAAAAAGAAAAATAAAATAAATTAAAAGAAAACCCAACCCTATCTAAATGGGGAAAAAATTCTGTTTCTATTGGATGTGACCCATCTTTCTAGTACCTTCTTCTAACTGGGAGGATAATAAGATCTTAGTAATGGTTTGATTTTCTTATCCATTTTTATTAAAAAGGTGTATACTGCTATGTCCAGCCTTAATTTTAATTGTCAAAGAACTACACGAAAGCATTTGGTTTAAGATTTCAACCACACTTACATTTCTTCACTTACTGTGTGCGCACATGTGCTTGCATGTCATACCCACACGCGATGTCAAAGGACAACTCCTTCCACCACGTGGAAGCTTTGTCCTTCCTCCATGCGGGGCTCAGGAATTCAGGGCAGGTTCCTGGCTTGGTGGCAAGTGCTTTAGGCCACTTTGCCACCTTGTCAGCAAATGAAAATATTTAAAAACATGCACTAGTGTCATAGCATGTATAACCAAACCATTAGACAAATCCACGGATTTTATTTGTATTTCTAGATGGCGTGTTTATGCTACTTTGCACATTTTTAGTTCATAGACAATATCTTTTGACTTCCCACTTGGCCAATTTGACTTCCCCATTACCTCAAACAGGTTACACCTAATTCTGTCTATCAATAGTATTTGTGACAGCTTTGTGTAACGTACTGACTCAATTCTTTTTTACAGTTAATATTTAGCTCATTTGTTCTTTTTGACTTTTCTATATCCTTATTTCTAGTTCCCATGACACTTCCTGAGGTCCATTTGCTTCATGCACTCTAGTCCTGTTCTGTCGGTCCCCGTGGAGTTATAGCTCAGGCCCCACCTCTACTCTGTATCTGTTCTCTCTAGATCTGCAGCCTAGATGGACAGCTGGATTTTCCTTCCCTGTGGTCAGCCTCTCTCCTATGTTTGCTCTTCTCTTTCCTGGATCCTGTGTCTTTCTGTTAACATTTACTTTTTACTTTTGAGGCAGGATCTGGCTGTGTAGCCCGAGATAACCTTGAGCTTGTGTTCTTCCTGTCACCATCTCCTGA
>JAQHUG010000243.1:2521644-2537952 GCA_028555095.1 Dicrostonyx torquatus
GACCAGAGTGGATGGGGATTTGGATCTTTTCCTCAGAAGCAAGGCTTGTTTAGGTCATTCCAGTTCTCCAGCTTTATCCTACCTCACTATGCTCTAAACCTATGTTTCCTTGGATAGAAACATTAATTCTGACAGATTGATTCCTTAGTATTTATTGTTTATGATGAAAATTCCAAGCCTCAAGTCACCAGAAGCTTTGACTTTGAAGTTGAGAACTTGATTCTTTAGAAACAGGCAACCAGCATGTTGAAGTTAAATCCTGACATCTGAATGGGACCAGACTTTGATTTAAAGGAGAATTCTGGAGGAAAATCACTGTATATGTTAGTAATGAAAAGTATCCTGCTAGCAGACCTTGTGTTACCTATGGATATTCATATACATGAGTGTACTTGCATATGTATATTCCTAAATTTGAGACTTATACATCCACTCTCTGCTGAGAAACAAAGGATGAAAGGCTTAAAAGACCTCATGGTTACTTGGCCCCATCCCTTTGGTCCTTGAGGAGACAGAATATCATGACAAAGTCGTGCAGCAGGGCAGGAGGGTTTCCTTCATGGTGTCCAGCAACAAGAGGAGAACAAGATTCTCTCTAAGGCGTGATCTTGGTGGTCTGCCTCCTCCTCCGGTTTCCACTGCTCCTCAATTGTCCGTTCAACTATAGTGCAGAAGGGTTTAGTTCTTGGATGAAGTTAGAAGTCTCGCCATCCCATTGTTCTGAACACTGTTGCACTGGGGACCGAGCTCAACACATGGCATTGTCCAGATCTCAGCCATAAGCAAAGACTGAGCTAACGTTATTAGATCTATAATATTTCTTCAATAAGCATATGATTTTTATTTGTTGTAAAATAAAGGTTTAAAAAGTCCAGGTATTTTCCCTATATAAAGCCACTGCTGATATGTTTTCCAAACTTTGGTTTGTTGAAATCAATCTCTTTTACTTTGTTTCTGAAACATAATTTTACTGGATGAAGAATTATAAATTTTTATTTAATTTAATTTTTTTAAAAAAGAAGCAAACTATCTCTTTTCATTATGCATACCAATCCAAGTTCCCACTCCCTCCTCTCTCTGTGAAAATAGAAAACAGTAAATTGAGAAACAAAACATGCCACAGAAATGAGCTGATCTGGGGCTGGAGCGGTGCCATAAAATAAAAATAAATATACATAAAAATTTTTAATTTATAATATTTGTGTGTTTTTTATGTATGCATATATGTGGCACACTTGCCTATATGAGCAGCTACGTATGGAGACCAGAGATTAACACCTGGCATCTTTCCTTTCTTGAGCTTCACTTTTTTTTTTTTTTTTTTTAGAAACGGGATCTCTCCCTGAACCTGCAGCTCATGTTTCAGCTCGGTCACCAAGCCCTAAGATTCACTTATCTTGGCCCTCTTAGTACTGGGGTTATCAGCACACACCACTGTGGCCCGCTTTTATGTGGATTCTGGGATATGGACTCAAACTTCACCATAGCCACCGCTCCGGCCCCAGATCAGCTCATTTCTGCTGCATGTTTTGTTTCTCATTTTACTGTTTTCTATTTTCACAGTTTCTGGGAAGAAGCCAGTTTTGCATTTTCGTTAGAGCATATTTATTTGCCTGGTACTGGGTGACTCAGAGAAGTATATAATATACTCTGAGTAGAACTTCCTCCAAGCTCTCCTGCTTTCCCTTCTCCCTGCTCTCCCACTAGCTTCCATTTCTTCCCCCACATAGCTTCCAATCTTTACATTGTGTTCATATCCGATTTTATGTATTGATATAGGCACCATCAATGAGAGAATACACCTGATATTTATTTTTCTGAGTCCTTTCTTCATTTTCCTGGAGATGATATTCTTTCCTGTTTCTTTGAGGCTGAAAACTGGTCTTGCGTATTTGAACCACATTTCTGTATGCATTTCTTTGCTCACGAACACCTAGGATGTGGCCATAACAAGGCTGTTATGATGTGCTGACTAGGAACCCCCTACGAAAGTTGAACATGGTTGATCTATTCTCTATTTTCAGAAAGCATCATACAGACTTCCACAGCGCTTAGACCGGTTCACATCCTGCCTGTTTTATGGTTCCCCTTCTGCATTCTTCCCAGTGTGTGTTACTTATTTTCTGTGGGGGCTTTTGTTCTTCCATTTTTTTTTCTGTTCCTGTGAAGAATGTCATTGGAAGTTTGATGGGAACTGCTCCAAATCTGTTGATTTCTTTTGGTAATATGGCCACCTTTACATATCAATTCTGCCAATCTATGAGTCTGGGAGGCCTTTGCATCTTCTGGCTATTTCTTTATTTACCCTCTTCAGTGTTTTAGTTTCAGTATAGAGATCTCTATACTGATTGGGTGCAGTGTAATGTTCTTTAAAAGTTTGTTTTAGGCTTGTGAATGGAATTATTTTCCTAGTTTCCATTTTAGTATATTTGCCATTTTTATAT
Organism: Dicrostonyx torquatus; assembly: GCA_028555095.1. NCBI lineage: Eukaryota > Metazoa > Chordata > Mammalia > Rodentia > Cricetidae > Dicrostonyx > Dicrostonyx torquatus. The sequence continues at coordinate 2,524,089 of JAQHUG010000243.1, forward strand.
CATAAAGATATTGGCTTTGTGTGCTAAGCTTGTGTACTACCTCCATCTTCTAAGAGTGTGGATCAGCTCTCAAAACTTCCTGGTGGAGTTATTAGGGCCTTGGCTTATTGCTTTAGCTAAGACTTCAAGCACTATATTAAACGAAAGTGGAAAAAGTAGATACTGCGTGTGTGTGTGTGTGTGTGTGTGTGCTTTAATTCCATTTCTCTAGAGCACTGAGAACTTTATATACCAATCCTTTGTTGGATGTATAGCTGGAAAGTGTTTTCTCCTGTTCTGTAGGAGATCTCTCTACTTGATTGCATTTTCCAGTGCTGTACAAAAGCTCTTTAATTCACAAGACCCCACTCATTGGTTATCGGTCTTCTAGCTTGACTCATCAGCCTTCTGTTCAAGAAGCATGTATCTTGAAATATAATCTTAATTTTCCCTCAGATTTCAGATCTTATGTTGAGGTCATGGATGCATTTGGAGTTGGTTTTTCTGCAGGACAAAAGGTGAGATATAATTTTATTCTTCTATACAGTGATATACAGCTTTCCATGTACCATCTTGTTATCAGGGTTCCTGTCCTGCCCAGATCCCGCAGCTGTTAAGTCCCAAAGAAATCACACAGATGTCTACATTAATCATAAACTGATTGGTCCATTAGCTCAGGCTTCTTATTAACTCTTATAACTTACATTAGCCCATTATTCTTGTCTGTGTTAGCCACATGGCTCGGTACCTTTTTCAGAGAGGCAGTCACATCTTGCTTCTATGGTGGGCTCACAACTGCAGAGGAATGGGCTTCCTCTTCCCAGAATTCTCCTGTTCTCATTGACCCGCCTCTACTTCCTGTCTGGTTGTCCCACCTATACTTCTTGCCTGGCTACTGGTCAATCAGAGTTTATTTAAAACATAATTGACAGAATACAGACAATTCTTCCACATCACCATTTGTTGAAGATAATTTTTTTATCCAATGTTTAAAAAGTCAGGTGACCATAGTCTCACAGTTCTGTAACTTGGTCCTCTATTCTGGTTCATTTAATTTTTGTGTTAGGTTTTTGTGCTGGTACCATGCTATTTTTTATGGAATGGATCTATATTAAAACTTGGAATCCACTTTTGTGATATCTGTAGCAGTTTTCTTTTTGCTGAGGATTGCTTTGGCTATCCAGAGTCTCTTTGACTTCCATATGACTTTCAAGATTGTTTTTTATATTTCTGTGTAGAATGCCACTGGGATTTTTAATGGGATTGAATTGAATCTATGGATTACTTTTGTTAAAAAAATTTTTTCACAATAATTGATTCTTCCAATCAGTGAGTATGGGAGAGCTTTCCATCTTTTAATGCTTCCCTTAAATTATTTCTTTATTATTTTTCAGCTCTAAGAGTTTTCTGTTGATGCAATCTCTATATGATGACTACACCCACGAGTTATGCCATGCAGCAGTTTTGAATGCTTGGGACAGAACTGAAGAAGTGGGAAAACATTGAGTCATTTATTAAAGTTATACAGGGTCCAAAGGAAACCTTCACTGATTTCTTACAAAGACTGACTTCAGCAGTAAGTAGAATAATATCAAATTATAATCAAATCTCCGACTTTTGAAAAGTGCTAACATAAATGCAAAAGGGTTAGGTCATTAAAGGCAAGATCAGCACCCTTGGATGAATGGATCTGAGACACAATCAATGTTGAATCTCATAATCATGTTGATGCTTGGGTAGGAGAGGTAATTTCCAAAGGTTTGAAGAAAAATCGAAATGTCAAGTGTTTCAATTGCAGTAAACAAGGTCACCTAAAAAGGGATTGTAAATAAGGCATTCCTAGAAACAATGTTTTTTTTCTAAGCATAATCCAAACAGAACTCCCCTTCTCTCTGGATTATGCAGAAGTTGATTATTTCCTGTCTTAATACTTCATAGCTATTAGGGAATAGGTGTTAATTTTAGAACACTGGATCCAGATGATTAGGAAAGCACTCTGTTACATTATACCCTGAATGCAAGGCATTCTAAAGAGAGCTTATGTAAAAATGATTAATTAATTGCAGTGATTGAGAACTTAAATAGGTGCTCCAACTGTCTAAAAGTTAATTAATGTGGAAGAGTTTATTTCCAGATAACGTCAAATGCACCAAGAATTATAGAAAGGGAAGACTGCGCTGCAACCTCATTTTGTTCAACAACACAAAAAGCATTTCTAGCTCATTGGCTTGATGTTTGCACAAAACATTCTAAAACAAACTGTGGGTTAGTCCCAGAACCCCAGCAAGCATTCTTCCTCCCTTCAGGGATTTTAAACAATAGTCGGCCAGACCTCAACAGCATCTGGCTATCAGCTGAGAGTTCATTCTGAAAGGGTCCTCCTGTAGTCAGCCATTCTTCTCTCTTCAGAGCTGGGTACACTCAGCTGGAGCAAGTAAGAACCAACTAGATTTAGAGGAGCTGAAGCAGCTCTCAGGAATCTGCCTGGTTGGGGTGGGCGAGAGCAGGAGGGTGGCAGGGAAGGGGGCTATGCAGAAGTTCAGGAAAGGATAAAATGTGCTGGAAATAAAATGATTAAGTAACAACATCTGGAGATTGATTGAAAAAAGACAACTGAAAGTGCATCTGGGAAAAAGAAAATAGGACCCAGATTGCCATAGATGGGAAAGATTGGGGACCAGGGAAAGTTCCACTAACAAACAACAGTGGCCACACCAGCCCCTGTGGCCTGGTGACCTGCACCAGGAAGCAAAGTCACTGTGTCTCCCTAAGAAATCTCAGCATGATCTCTGAGCCATGAAATATGGGCTGGAAGTTAGTCCAGGAGAGGGGTAAGAAAAGATGGTGCACAAAAGAGGTGCAGAGTGGCGTGGAGCTGATCTCTTCGACTGGCAGGCCATTAGTGCATCAATTTCATTGCCTCTTTAATCACTCGTGACTCTTCCCATCCCACCCATCTCTTCAGTGAGATGCTTGCTCCAGCTGTGGGTCATGACATCACGTCACTGAGTTTCTCCAATGACGCTGACTTGTGGTGCAGAGCTAGAGCCTTTTTCTTAGTCTATACATAATCTAACACCAGACATAGTCACACTGGTCCTACTGGTTATAAACCATGCTATCAGCACCCTCTCTAATCATTGGAACTTCTCATAATTCCCCTCGCCATCTGTAGAAGGAAATCCACTGGCTGTCCTGTTCCCACTTAAGTCACAGAGACAAGGATGTAACACAATCTTCAGACATAACACAAGAGTCTCATCAGATCTCCTGGTGACAGGATGAGGGTCACCAACCTTCTGGTTAATACTTTTTATGGACACTGAAGATGAGATTTGAATGTCTTTTATTGCTGGACTGTGACAGGAATGTTGTCAAGAACTTGGCCTTGTTACTCAGAGAGTGTACAAATTCCTTCCTGATAAGGTGTTTGGTTCTTCTCTTGAATTCTTTTGGCAGAAGATCCTGAGCCCACTCCATAATGTTGCATCTTCAAATTTAAAGAAGGGGCATTATTTGTAGCCCATGTTGTGGGCTGTGGAGAGAAAGGTGATGGGAAGACCATTTATTCCTAACGTATTTTGCCTTTTTGGACACATAACCAGGCACTCACTGTGAAGAGGCTGTATCGTGTCTCTCTTCAATGGTATGTTGAAATCGGTGCCCCTCAGAATGGAACCTAAAAAAAGTTAATTAAGTTAAAATGAAACCAGTAGAGTAAACTTTAATCCTTCTAAATTATGTCCTTATAAAGAGTAGATACTGGTTTACAGACTCGCAGAAAGAAGGCCATATGAAGTTATGAAGACAGTGACACATGTGAACCAAGAGACAAGCCTCAGGAGGAATCCACTCTGAACTCTGCCTTCAGTACCCAGCCCACCATTGTGCCATAGTTGCCCTGAAAATCCAGTGTGTACACTTACACAACATGACATATTTCTGTGGAAAAAAATTCTTCAGATTTCTATAAATTAGACAAGTACATTTTAGTACTTAATGTGCATCCAATTCACCCCAAGTCCAAGAAAGTCAAGAGATGATCCAATGACAGTCCCAGCAACTTGACTTCCGGTAAAACAGATGACATTGTTTGCTTCCACAGGCCAGACTTCGAGACAGGGGCCGGAAGGTGATACACTGAGAGCTGAACCTGTGGACTCTGTCTTCCTGTGGTCCCACCAACAATCCTTTGTGGCCATAGAGTTTTTGGGTAGAAAATCTCAACTACTCATTGCAAATACTACTGCTTGCATTGAGCAGTGAGGGTGGAGGTGTGGAGTCAGGACACTGTGGCGTTAGCATGCCAGAGTTCTCCAAGGGAAGCCTCCTTTCATTCCCAGTCTGTGTGTTCAGACGCTGTAGCTCTTGAACCTCTCTCTTAGCCTGCTCACTTGGCCAATCAGGTTGCTTTACCACAGCTACAAAAATGCACTCTGCAGTTCTCAAGTCATACAGACAAAGTCTTTCCCATGACCTTTGACTGAATGAGGCTCTTTTACCGTAGAGTGGGTTCTAGCTGCAAACCCAATAAAGGTGGAAGCTTCTAGTGGTTATCTCAGGGCCCAGGCAAGGAGAGCTGGCCTGAGAAGGAAGCAGCTAAACAGGAAGATTGAGCACGAGATGGGACGAGGATAATGCTTTTGATTCCTGGGATTCAAACTTAAGTAGAGGCTTCATAGTTACACTGTCCTATCCATGACCTTTGACTGGTCAAACTGCTGGCTTTGCATTTCTGTAAAGTGACCAGTAGAATATATAGCGCTCTCAACTCTCCCCCTAACATTTAAAATTTTTAGTGTACAATTTCTTTCTTTATAATTATGGTAAAATATGCATACTGTAAAACTTAATATTTTGGCCACCTTAAATGCATCCACATTATTGCACGGTCAAGTAACTCTCCAAGTCCAGAACTGTTCCATGACCCCAACAGAAACCCTGTATTCATTAGACAGCAAAGCCCCATTACACTCTTTCCACCAACCCCTGGGAGCTGCTGCTCTCTTTCCATCTCTGTGAATTTAACTACTGTAATTGCCTCAGAGGGAGACCTTTTTCATACTGCCTCTTTGACTTAGCATAAGATTCATCCATACTGTACATATATCAAATGTCTTCTGCATGGAGCTAGGTAGATATCTGTTGACATGAAAACACACCGTTTTCCATCCTCGTATGGTAACAGTTGTGCTGCTTACCTCTATTAGCCACGTTTCTTATTATCCCAGCAGAATATCCAGTGGAAGCCATTTAAGGGAGGTCCATCTTGGCTCCCAGGTTGAGGGTACAGTCTGCCGTGGTGGGGAAGGCAAGGCAAGGCAGCATGAGGCAGATGGTCACAGTGTATCAGGAAGCTGATGAGAGATGGGGTTGGGGGTCCATGGAGGAGAAGGAAGTCCTGTACTCGACTGGCTTTCTCTTCTTTTAAAAATTTTTTTTTAGCATATATTGACTACATATAATAATAGGGCTCACTATTATGTTTTCATATATCTACACCAATGTTTTAATCATGTCCGTGTTCTACTGTCCTCTATTCTTCCTTTTATTTCCATGTAGCCCATTTCCTTCTCAACTAACCTCCCATTATTTATTTATATGTTTGTATGTTTATCTAGATCAGCCCAAAGAGTTTCATTTGTGTTGTGTGGGTGAGGGTTATTTGAAGGAGCATGAGCATCTTCTCAGTGGTTACATCATTGAAAAAATTCTCTCCCCCAGTTTCCCAGCAACCATTAACTACTAGTAGCTCCTCAAGAAGGGGTAGGACTGTTTAGCCTTCCTCAGACCAACACTAGCTGCTTATAAATCCTCAGGTCAGGTGGGCCTTGTGATCTGCCACACCCACAACGACAGAATGCCGATGAACTTAATCTTGTGTAGGCCTGTGCAGCCTACACATAGGTCATAGCTACCGCAATTTTACGAGGGCAGTGGCCATGCCGTGCTAGGGAGATAACATTCTGCAACAGACTCTGTGTCCTTCAGCTCTGACATTCCTTCTGCCCCATCTTCTAAGACGATCCCTGGGCCATGGGAGGCTGTGCTATGACACCCTCTTGAGGTGACATATTCACTAGTCACTTATCTCAGCACTCTGGCCAGTCAGGAGTCTCTGCAGTAACTTCCACTCAGAGCAGAAAGAAACTCTGACCAGAGCTGAGAGCAGCACTGACCTATGGACAGAAACATAGCTGTAGAAAGCATTTGATGGGGAGAGTTTGGGTTTTGTGAGGTATAATTTTGTGTTTTGGTTATATGAACAGTTTTAAAACTGTTCATGTGACTTATTCTTTTAAATATCATATTTCATAATTTTTATGTTATTGAAATCTTAAAATTTTATTCTATTATTAATTCCAAATTTTAATCTGTTGTGACTTGAGATCATACTTGATATAAGGTCAATTCCTTTAATGTTCAAATATGTTCTAATCTGGAGATTTCTTTTTCACACTCGGTCAGAAATGTGAATTCTTCTCTTGTTGGATGGAGTGTCTTGGATCTGAGATGTAGATGGTTTGTAATGTTAAGTCTTTGGTTTCATTTCATTGTGTTACTGGAAGTGGGGTATGGAGTGTCCAGCAATTCTTGTTGAATTAGCTCTCTCCTTAATCTTATCAATTGTTTCTTGATGTATTTTGGTGTCCTTGAATTAAGACATATATGTGCTAATTGAGTGGTACTTTAATTCACTATTTTTAATTTCAACTAAGTTGTGTCTTAATTTTATGTTTTTTGAAATCTTTATTTGGTGTGTGTGTGTGCATGTGTGTGTGTGTGCATGTGTGTGTGGCTGAGGGCATATGCATGCCAGAGTTTGGGAGTGGAGGCTAGAGGACAACTTTTGGGAGTTCTCTCCTCTCCCTTTATATGGGTGTCAGAGATTCGATGCCTGTGCAGCAGCTGCCTTGACCTGATGAGCCATCTTGCTGGCCCTTAAGTGTGTTTTTAAAGATAGCATATTGTCATATTTACAAAACTTCTATTATTACGTTTCAGCTGGAATGTGCAGTCACTACTAATTGGTGTCTGTGTTCTAATGTTTTGTGTATGTTTCAAGGTTTTTTATTCCTCTTTTGTCTTCTTCCTCTGGTGCTAAATAAGACGCCCATTTTCTAGTATATCATCTGAATGCCCTTACAATTTCTTTAATTATATATTCTTTTAAAGGAATTTTCTGGGGAAGCTACTAGAGTACAACAATTTATTTCAGAATAATCCCAATTCAATTTCAATAGCACACAAGTATTTTGCCCCATCCTTCTCTGTGTGATCTACGCGATTCTTTATGTAGTTAATAGCGACATTGTGTAACTATTAACACGGGTTTCAACTGTCATTTTACGCAGCTGTCGTCTGAATCAGATAGAAAATCCGGAAGGGTCTACTCACTTCTTGCTTTATCCTTAGCGGTACAGTCACTGAAGCCACAGCACCCTTTGTCCTTCGTGCCCACGACAGTTCTTTCCTGTGGAAGGAGGCTCATTGTCATCTTACAGGACGCATCTCAAGCTCACTTGCTGGTTTCTCATTAACTTATTTCAGAAAGAAGGTCACTTAGCCACAGAAATCGTCATGAAAAGCATTAGAAATGACTGACAAAATGATAAAACAATGACTAGCCATCATTTAAAATCCATTTCCCATTCCTTGGATACTATACACTTCCTTTTTTCTGTGGAATGAGTTTTAAAGGTTCTATTGTTTAAAAACACATTTAGGAAATTATTATTCTGTAAGATGGATGGAAAAACCCATCTTGAATGTAGCAATACTAATAATTAAATTATGAAAAGCACTTTGGCCTGAAGTTGTGAAATAATTTTTTTGTGAAATCAAATTGGGCTCTGTAAATAATGGCATTTGTTTTAAAAAGCTGCACAAACAACGGGAAGTTTGGAAAAAGCACAGGGCATAATTCTTGAATACTGAGTGGTAAGATTGTCTTTCCAAACTCCTTTCAAAGTAATTTATGCATGTTAATGTCAAGATTTACACATGGTCATGTAGATAGATGATTTATCCGCAGTGCCTGCCAGCAGATAGGAGACGGAACAGAAGACACAAGTGAGGGATTCTAGACTTGTAATTCTACTGGAAGGAAACAGCAACTCCTTTTGTATAGCTCTGGATTGCTAGAATGTGTCAGTGGCATTGCTTCAGCACCATGTGCACTCACCAGTGTGTACAGCGGAATCGACAGCATCCTTTGACACACACCAGTGTGTCATGGGAAAATGTTCATTCTCAGTGTGCACTAAGCCTGCACCATTTATGATTTTTGTCCTCGGGAGATACTCCTGGGTCCCAGCTGAGAAGGTAGGGAGGCAAATTCAGGCCACCAAGGAACTGACATCTGCTGGTGTGACGGGGACCAAGCAGGCCCAGAAGATCTCCACCAAGAACAGAGCTTTACACAAAGGTTTTCTGAACGGCCTTTGGCCTGACTCATTATGAAGTTTGTTCAGAAACACAGTGGCCATCTGTGAGGTCTGGCCACTCATGACCCACCTTCTTATTCACACCAGATCCTTTCCCCAGCCTACTAAAGAATTCCCTTTTGAACAGGGCCCTCCCGCTGAGCCTTTGAGAGATTAATTAAGTGCCCACCAGAGACTCCTTCACAGGGAAGCTGGTAGAAATGTGGCTTATTTCTTAACACTGAGGAATCCATTTTGAAAACTGTCAACCCAAGCGGATGAACGTAACGATTGCCACAGCTATCTGGAGACTCCATCCACACCTCCCACGGCTTGAACCCAAGCTGTTCTCGTCCTGTATGAGAGGAACTTGAACAAGGACAAACCAAGTGGCCCCTTTTATTAATCTTGACATTGCCTGTAATTCATTTCCAAAGCCAACGCCACGGACTTTCCAGAAGATGTCTTCTTGGTACAGGAGCTGTTTTTCTCAGGGGCTTTCCATCTGATAGGCTACCTGGGATCCAGCTGATTAACTTTTTTCCCTTAGCAACATTACCATGGGTGTCCCAGAAAGTTGTCTCGGACCAGAACAGTTACAGTTGTGAACATCAGGCGCACATCAAGCTGCTAAGCATTTTCCTGCCCCGGGTTTCTAGGACCACCTGGCTTCACAGTCCTCCTTAAAAAGCAGTTTATTTCCCCAGGCAAGCAATGCACTAAGGATGTGTTTTTCACGCTGGCATCTTGTCTCCATCACAGAACTGATTCAACATCTGTGTTTTCGTGTTTTCAGGAGGAAAAAGAGGTACACTCTTAGCTTTGGAGAGGCAAAAGCTATATCTTTGTCTTCCCCCTGACATGGCCAGGGAGGAGGATGGCGGCACTAGTGTAAGAGGACTGGGATGTTGGATGCTGACGGCAAAAGAAGGGTTAAAAGGACATAAAAGGAATGCCTTTTAGAGGAGAGCAAACCCTAAAATGGTAAGAGGAAGTGAACCGCTTCTGTGGATCTGTGCATCACCAAAAGTCAAAAGATGTTCTGCTAGATTTTTGTGATAGTGAATAATGATCTCTTTGGCTCATGATTCCATTTGAGTGAGTGACATTTGAGGCAGTCTTGGCTAATTGAAGGTTAGGCAAGATACTTTGGAAATCATGTCATCAACTACAAGTGGGAAATATTTTCCCATCTCTCTGAAAATAAACTGGTGAGAAAGGACAGGGTCAAGTTGCCATGGCGCCTGGCAGTGTTTGTTACAGGCAGTTGTGGGCAGCGTCACTCACCCGCGGATAAACGGAGCTTGAGTTACATGAAATAATCCTTTGGAATTAAGTTGTTGGGTGGTCTATCCTTGGGTTTGTCACTCGGGCGCTTAGGTACCAATACTTAATATTCATGACTAAATCCAAGGAGGGAAAATGCTTGAAACGATAATCTTCTTTTGTGTTCAGAGAAGAATCTGGTTTCAGGCAAACTTTCCATTTAACCAGCATGTTTCAACCTTCCTTAGGGGAGAAGGCCTAGAATTCCAAGTTCTGTAAAATGTTTACCTTTGGTTCACTTGCTACAGAATGTGTTTCCAAGGCAGAGACAAGCACTATATTTCTCTCAACACCAAATCTCACAGAAGTCTGAGTATGGCACAGATACAGCTGTTGGAGAAGTTCAGGCCCTGAAACTTCCCGAATGCGGTCTGTTGTCTCCCCAGCCTTGCTGTAAATGTCTGCCTTTCCTGGACAGGTGCTTTCCTTTGTGAGCACGCCCATGAAGGCAGCAGAAAGGGAAGGCATGCCTGTCACAGAGAGTGATGGCACAACACGGATAAAAGGGTGAGTGCTGGTGGCTTGAAATCTAAGATGTTCTAATCCCAACAAAGTAGGACACCTGGAGTCTCCTCCTGTCCCCCACTGCCCTGGCTTCCACAAGATAGGAGAGCATGGAGAGAAGCCAAGGTGCACTTATGTGGACAAGGGATGGGATGAGAGGGTGTCCATCCTAGCCAGGAAATGTTAAAGACCCTTTTGTGGGTGAAAACAAGGCCCCAGGGTGCTTCTCTAAGTCTCTCCTTGCAGCGCTTATGTTTATGAGATATAAGATGTCTAACACATGGCTAAGGCCCTGCTCCTGACAGTCCTTCAGGAGAAAGTCTGCCTCTCCTGCCCTGGAAGCATTCTGGTTTGAAGCCTGGGTAGCTTAAGAGTTGTTATTGGAAAAACATAATTAACAAGAAGTCCGCTCAATCTGATGGGTAATAATATTTCTGTGGCTTTTTAATTATTGGTTGTACCTTCCACCAGAAGATCATATGTTTATTAACTCACATGTAAATTATGAATAGGATCTGGAGACGTGGCTCTGGATTAAAGGGGAATCTCTGCATGAGCATGAAGACCTGTGTTTGGGTCCCTGTCACTCATGTAAAATGTGGGCAAGATGGCATGTGTACCTCAGTATCGGGTGGAGACAGGAAGATCTCAGAGACTCCCTTGCCTATAAGTCTGGCTATGATGACCAGCTTCATATTCATTGAAAGATCCCACTTCTAAAAAAAGGTGGGGGCAATAGTGGAAGACATTTGGTATTAATTAACCTCTGGCCACTAACATGCACTCACAGGCAAGTGCACCTGCGCACAAACACACACACAAATATTCTTTTCTCTCTTATATTGACTTTATGTTAGTACTCACCAAACCGAATAGTCTTCGCTCGACAGTTTAAAGAAACTATTGCATGTACATGACCCTGCGTGGCCTTCGTCCAGAGAATGCCTGGAGGAAAGGCTTTGGAACTGAGCATCATTGCTTTAAATTTGGTCCAATATGTGAGTTTGGACAAGTTATTAAACACCTTTGTGCCTTGCTTCCCATTATGTGTCAAAGGCCATAGTATTATCTGTCATTTGGTGCCAGGTAATCAGATGAGTGACAGGGCAGGGTGGAGGGGTCAAATAGAAAGTGTTCACTCAGAGAGAGAAAGAGAGAGAGAGAGAGAGGGAGAGAGAGAGAAGGAGAGAGAGAGAGAGAGAAAGGAGAGAGAGAGAAAGAAGGATAGAGAGAAGGAGAAAGAGAGAGAAGGAGAGAGAGAGAGAGAGAGAGAGAGAGAGAGAGGCAGAGAGGGCTCACTGTTTGCTGCTCCCTCCTCCCACAACCCATGTAGCATCTTTCAAAACAAGGATTAGCCACAAGGCAATGTTTCCAAATGTTCTCATCTTGGTTCACGCTCAGTCAAGGCTGATGGAGTTTCTGGGGATGTTGAGTTGTCTGCTGATATCACTCTTTCTTTGGAGGAACCATGGAGTATGAAACACAGCAGTGGAGACGATGCTGTGAGTGGAAGCTTCTGGAGACATAAGTGATGTTCTAATCAGGAAGACTGTTTGCCCTTTGTCATAGGCCCTCCCACCCCAGCACCTCTCTTAGTTACTGTTCTATTGCTGTGCAGAGACACCAAGGCAGCTCTTACAAGAGAAAGCATCTCACTGGGGCTCGCTCACAACTTTCCCGAGGTTTGGTCCATGATCATCATGGCAGCGAACATTATAGCACATAGGCAGGCGTGGTGCTGGAGAAGTGGCTGAGAGTTTCACATCTGGATCTGTAGGGATAGAGGGATTGAGAGAGGAGAGAGAAGATGCAGAGATAGAGAAGGGGGAAAGAGAGAGACTGTGCCTGGTTTGGGCTTTTGAAACCTCAAAGTGGCACACTTCCTCCAAAAGGCATACCTCCTAGTTCTCAAATAGTGCCACTCCCTGGTGACTAAGCATTCAAATTCATGAGTATGTGGGCCATTCTTATCCAAACCACCACAGCATCCATCTCTCCACATATAAGCTTGTGTTTTCTCTGCACATGTGACAGTAGCCATTTTTGAAGGTACTCCTGCCTACTTGATATAAATCTAATGCCAGTGATAATAAAGTCAGACTGTTAAGCCTGGAAGAGGCCGTCCATATTTATTAAAAGTGTACGTTGGAGGCCACAAGGATCTTGATAGCCCAGAGATGACACACACTGAGCTCATGGAAGAGCACGAATACAAGCCCAAGTCTTTTGACTGAATCCAAAGGTCTGCTTCGTCAGGAGGACTTCCTTTTCCACTCCTCAGTCGCTGCTCTTGGTTGGCAGGAAGGATGGAAGCCAGCATCATCAGGAAGGTGGGGTTGTCCCCTTTTCTTGTCCCCAGTGCTCTCCTTCTGATTAGGAAGACAGGAGATGCCAAATGGGAATTAGGAACACAATCAAGAATGATCTTTCCAGCCTGGAAGATCCCACTCTGCAATTTCTCCCTGGGACAAACACTGAAGTACTGAATCTTGAGTTTGTCAGTTTTCTACCAATTAATGATACAAACCAACTGAATTGGGGAGTAAGTTATTAAAATAATTTGTGGGAAATCAGGAGATCCATTTCTTGAACTCATTTGACGAAATATTGAGTGTATGGATTTGCTAGGATTACTGCAGAAAACTGAATCACAGTGATATTTCTCAGCCTGTACAACTACGATTTAAAAAAAAAAATCACAAACCATCTCTGACCAACTTCTTCTCTCCAACATGTCTTCTGCATCTTGTTTCAAGAGCTGTGTTTGCTGCCAAACTGTAATGGATGGGACGTCTGTGGCATAGACTGGCAATTTTGCCCTGAGTTTGAAGGTGTTATTTTTCCCCTGGTCTGATTTGCCTGACACCCCTCACCCCCGCATTTTCCTTTGCAAGGAAAGCAAGAAATGAGAAGCATTAGTGCTGACGATGTCGAGGGTGCTGAGGCTGGCTGGGTCTGTTGCTTTTGGCCCATGCTCGGGTGGTGTGGTTTCACTTTCCATTCACAGAACCTTTCTAGAAGCCTGGGCTCTGTTCTTCAATGAATCCTCCTTGTTGGCTGGTATATATTTTCAAAAGGGAGAGAGACTCCCAAAGAAAGAAAAGAATCTTCAAAAGCAGATTCTTGGAGAGAACAGAGCACCCCAGGAGAAAGCAATGAAACCAGAAAGGATAAAATTGCACATTTGGTGGCATGTGAAAACCACCTACATTCTTATCTCTCAGGGTAGAAAATGATGACATCGGCTCCACAATTCCCAATGTGTATTCATGGGACTTCCCAGTGCTTGACCATACTATTCAGTGTAAAGAAGGTATGAAGCACAAGGAAACATTTTAAAGATTTATTTTTATTTATGCACGCATCTGTGTATCTCTGTGTACAAACACATGCATGCATGCGCATGGAGGCAAGAAGAGGGTGTCAGATTCCTGAGAGTTGGAGTAACAGGAAGTTGTGAGCCATCTGATGTGGGCCCTCTGCAAGAACAGCAAGCACTCTTAGCTGCTGAGCCATTTCTTCAGCCCAAACATTAGCATCTCCAGGTCCTAGGCTGCAGGAGGTGGGTCACTGGAGCATCTCCAGGTCCTAGGCTGCAGGAGGTGGGTCACTGGAGCATCTCCAGGTCC
>JAQHUG010000243.1:2552247-2575881 GCA_028555095.1 Dicrostonyx torquatus
GCACAGAAGAATTGCCATGCCATCCCATTGTGAGGTCAAGGGCATGGAAAAATTGCCATGCTATTCCATACTCTTGCTATTTTTTGCTGAAAATGTGTTCTAGAAGAGCTTGTTCTCTTTGACGCCATCGTTTTTAAAAGTTCAGGCGTGTTTAGTTTACACGAGTCTTCAGGTTTTTCTTCTTGCACATGTTCTCAGGAGAAAAGATGGCAGCATATCACTTAGCTTCACAATTCTCTATTCTAACCTCCTGGCAGTTTCTCTCTAAAGAGAAGCCATCTTACTGTGTCCTGGGAGCTTCATAAATTGCATTTTAACATGACCCCCAGTTAATGCATTGGTAGAGATGAACTCTGAGAAGCACTGATTTAAAATGAGTACTTGCAGTTAAGGGAACTGGTAATGGTGTCTGAGGTTGAGGAAGCAAGGGGGTCCGTTCACTGCATGTTCTTTAGCTGTAGTGAGGCCTGCAGTTCAAGGGTTTTGGCACTAGAGGGAGATATTGGGTTACACAGAATTGGGTTCAGTGAATAAGCCCCCTCTAGGGAAAAGAAATGCCACCTTGAAGACGGGCTACATACGGTTGGTCATCCAAATTAAATGTATTCTACTTATTAATAATGGCTAAAAGGTATTTACCAAACTATATGCAGACACTATACTAGGCTTCTTACATGAATTACATGAATTGACTTATTTTATCCTTTGATCACTATTTATTAGATGAAGAAATGAGAGTTTAGGGAGGCTAGGAAATATGTTTATCGTCACACATCCAAGAAGGGACAAGAAATAATGGAACATGGGTCAGATTGAATGTGAGCCTGGACTGTGACCTTCCAATATGATTGTTTCTCTCCATAGCCCTCAGGGGCAGACATATTTAAACATGCAATCATGGCTCTGTGAAGTGACAGAAAAATGAAGAACTGAGTTTGAATTGTGGGTATTTTAACTATTCTTTCCTTGGGAGGCAGGTGACCAGAGAATGTGTCCAGCTCTAGAGCAGCAGTGTTAGCCTGTGGATTGAGGTGACCTCTTGGCAGACCTCTATCTCCAGAAATATTTCATCGTGGTTCATAATAGTAGCAAAATTAAAGTTATGAAACAACAGTGAAAACAGTGTTATGGTTGGGGTCACCACAACATGAGGAACCCTCTGAAAGATCACAGCGTTAGAAAGGTTTAGAACCATTGCTTTAGAGCTTTGCTGTCTAATTCAGAAGTCACTTTGTCACACGTGGTTATGAGGCCCAGGAAGGAGTCTACTTTCATCCTAAATGGACTATGTAAATGGCTTAATTTTCAATAGTTTAATGAGAAAAAGGAAGAGTTGATTCCATAATCAGTTGGAAAACTTTTGGGCATGATTATAGTATTGTGGGTATGTGAATCTATATTTTTTTTCAGTGAAAAACTTCCCAATTAGATAGTAGTCAAATATATCTGATGAAAATTTAGTGTTCAAATTGAGATGGGTCATAAATGTAGAATGTGTAATTGTTTTCAAGGACTTATTTATAATACAAATGTAAGGTGTTTTATTAATAGTTTTTATTTTGAGTATATGCTGGAATACTAGATGTGTAGTGAATTACAGAAAATGAACCATTAAATTTGTTTCATATATTTCTTCTTACTTTTGAAATGTATTTAATAGAAGGTTTAGTGACACATACACACTACACATCACACACACAAATGCACATACATGCACTTTTAAACCTAGCCATAGATATACCTCAAATGCTCTTTCTTTTTTTTAAAGATTTATTTATTATGTATGCAACATTCTGCCTCCATGTGTTCACGAATGCCAGAAGAGGGCTCTAGATTTTTATTACAGATGGCTGTGAGCCACCATGTGGTTGCTTGGAATTGAACTCAGGACCTCTGGAAGAGCAACCAGTGCTCTTAATCACTGAGCCATCTATCCAGCCTTCAAATGCTATTTCTAAGGAACAATGCTTCCCTAGAGCCAGATTGCCTGTGATAAAATCTTAATTCCACAACCAATAACTGGGGGCGTCTATATCCCCTTCAAAATGAGCTTTCTTGACATCTTTCTGACTTTCCAGATATATTTGCCATTCTGAGTACCATAATTATATCTTTGTGTTAGAACAGAATTATAAAACCTCCTTTCTGAAAAACGCAGTGCACACTGGCCAATTCAAAGTGCTGGCCAAGATGTGAAAACACAGGAACTGCTGTTTACTTAAATAATATTGATCAACTAACTGACTGATTCCACCCTCACTCCAGTGTGTATGTGTGCACGTGTGTGTGTGACCAGCTAGCTGTCCTTTTTTCACACGGGGCCCAGGAATCTGACTCATGTCATCAGGCTTGACTTCAGGCCTCTTTACCCACTGACGCGTTTCACTGATTCAGGAAGCACCACATTGCTGGTGAGGCATGAAAGGTAGAGTTTGGCAGCATCCTATCAAAATATATGTGCTTTATGGCCACAGTCCAACAACTGAACTCTTAGGTATTCACCCAGAACAGCCCAGAAGCACACCGACACAAAAACCTGCTCACAAATGTGTGTAACCTCTTTGTTTATAGTTGCCAAAAGTTTGCAAGCAAATACGGTCTCTGAGTGGGAGTGGAAATAAATACATTGTGTTATATGGATGTATGATGGAATACTGCTGGGCATGAATATGTAATGAGCTGTTGAGTCATAAAAATGAGACAGAAGAAAGTTAAATGGGCACGACAAAGAGAAAAGTCAACCCAAAGCAGCTTCATGCTGCATGAGCCCAAGTACAAAGCAAACAATGGAGATACTGACAGACTGGTGCCAACAGCCAGGGCTCGGTGGAGGAGGGATGAATGGGTGGAGTCTTTGCACAGCAGTGAAACTGCTCTGTGTTACACTGTCATTGTGGTACCTGTCACCCCCATCTTCCAAACCCCATAGGATGTGAATGCCAAAAGCAGACCTTAGTGTGAACCATGGATGAGATTGTGGATACATTATATCAGTTGTAACTTCCGTTGTGACAAATGAATTTCTGGGAAGCAAGTATAGATATTGGTGCAGGCAGTGCATATGGACAAAGAGGGGATATTTCTGTACCTTCCGTTAAGTTTTGCTGTGAATCTAAAACAACACTACAAAATAAAGTCTATTAAAATAATTTGTAAGGAAAGTTGAATAATATTGAAAGTCTGACTTCTATTTTCCAAGCTCTGTCTTTTCATTTACGCATATTAATTTGTGGCGGTATTCACCTTTTTAGCTTTCTTCTCTTAGCAAGAATCCTTCTTGATACTACTACATACTGCTGGCACAACTAACACAACTTAAAGCTAATCTCAGTGAATGGCTCATATATGGGGGCCCACAGAAGTGGGTTCAATCCACCTTGACCAAAGGTCAGGGAATTCAAGCCTATTCCTGATCCTTTAAGGATATGACAGGAGGCTTGACCCAGGGAGTGGCTGCCTACAGGATGCTTGGTCCAAGCTGTGGTCACTTCATGTCCTGCCTAAACAACAGAATACTTAATTCAGGATATAGTTACTTGATGCTTCAGGTATTTTTCTGAATACCTGTTTGTTCTTTGTATCGTATTAAAGCAGTCTTTTGCCTTCTTCCCCCCCCTTTTGGATTGGGGTATGTAAGCATATGGAAAATAATCTCAGACAAATTCACTGGATCGCCCTCCTGATTCTATTCTCTCTCTTCTTTTTCTTTCGTATCTTTGCTCCTCCTGCCTAATATTTCTAATCCTCATACCCCTACACTGGAACATGTGAACCCCATTGAGGCTGAGCCCCAACAATTATGCATTTTATTGTGCAACCCAGCATAAGTTTAGCTCAGGTGTGAGACCAACTCCAGCATGTTGATGTTGCATGCTTGTGGGTTACGGTTCTATTGCTGAGAAGCGCAGTCCCTGTGGTGGTGATCCTCTCCAGAACTAGGATCTTGGGAACTGTCACCAACACTTTGACTTAGTACTGCCACATATTCTACTTTGTGAGCCCCAGCCTGGACCTATGGTTACACTGTGCTGTAGTTCAGCTCTGGAAAGGTGTTCAAACTAAGGGCTTCCTCCTTAGCTTGGAGCTACTGAGTGCTTATCAAGGCTTTCCAGGGTGGGTAGTGGAGGATTTAGGTCATTAGGGGACCCTCTGCTGTAGCTTTCTCTAACAGTTTCTATAATTGACAGAGGCAAAATGGACATGAAGGACCTTGGAGGCAGTTGTTGTTGCTTCTCTATGACCACACCTTTGACAATTTGAGGAAATAAAAGACACAGATCAGATACACTAGGACTGAGAGGGAATCAGAATGAACCTTCTAGGATGGGAGAAGCAATAGCAAAAAACCCAGAGAAATCAAAGACAGACCCACAGAAGGAAGGAAGAACTGTGTGGGAGGGGTGGAAAGAAGAGGAAGATGAATAAAGATGTCCTTTAACATTATAATGTGTGCATTTGGTCTGTGTGTGTGCATGTGTGTGTATGTGTGTCTGTGTTATGTGTGTGTCTCTGTGTGTATGTTGTGTGTGTATCTCTGTGTGTGTATGTGTATGTGTGTGTCTGTGTGTATGTGTGTGTGTGTCTGTGTGTGTGTGCGCGTGTGTGTCTGGGAAGTATGCTTGACTGTAAAGGCATGCGGACATTCAGTGTTTTCTTCAGTTGTCTTTCTACCTTATTTATTAAAACAGAGTTTGTCATTGAACCTTGGGGTTGGTGTTTGGCCTCTTTTGTTTGGAGTTGCTGATCATGGTTGGGGTCTCACTGGAGTAATAGATGTGTCCTGATATGATGAGCTTTTGTATGGTGCTGGGGGTCCAAACTCAGGTTCTGAGACTTACTTGAGTGAGCAGGCGCTAACTTACCGAGGTGTCACCCCAGCCCCAGCTGATTCCCAAGTGTAGTGAGAGCTGTAAGAACACCGACCAGGTAGTCCATTCGAGATCCAGACCTGGTGTCTGCATCTCACAGCCTTCCCCCAGGGCCCTTGCCAGTGTCCCTGGCATGAGTGGCTTCTGGTAGCTGGAGATCATGGAGCAGAGTGTCTAAGATAAGCAAAGTTGTTTCTATGAAGCACATGGATTTTGCATCAAGGGGTCTTAATTACAAGGTTGTAAATGTGCCAGAGGAATCTGACAGCACCTTATTAAATTCCAAGCCTGAACTCAAGTGGCTTCTGATGCTGGCACAGTCCCCACAGGAGTCTCAGTCACTGCCAACCCGGCCTTTCGTTCCCTTTCCCCATCCCCCTTCCCTTTTAAATTCTGTTAATTATATAAAATGGCACATAGGAATGAACTATAAATCAAATTATGAAAACACATTAGAAATACTTCATTCACAGAGTTTGCCTTATTTTTATCCTTTCATTTCTTTGAAGGATGGTACAATTTAATATCTACAGGCACCTATTTGAGTGCTAAACAGGAAAAAAAAAGGTAAATTTTAAATGAGACGCTAACTTGTGGCTGGTATTTAAGGTTATATTTCTCAGGAAATAGGACATCAGTTTCAAATATGCTTTGTGTGTGTGTGTGTATATGAGTGAATGTATTTGTATGAATGTGTATATATGTGTGAGTATGTGTGTCTGTGTCTGTATGTATAAGTGAGCATGTTTGTATGTATACATGAATGAGTGTGTATGAGGTGTGTTTATGAATGAGTGTGCTTGTATGAGTGAGTGTGTGTATATGTGTGTATGCACACATGCACACGCACATACAATGTGGAAGCCAGAGGCTAACTTGGAGGTACCTTATGTCACTCTCTACCTTATTTTTATGAGATAAGGTCTCCCTCTGTACCATTTCAGCTAAGCTGGCTGGCAATCCATGTCTCAGTCTCTCCAGTACTGGGGTTACAGGCATGTGTAGTCATGTTCTGGCTTTTTATGTAGGTGTTGGGATCCTAACTCATGTTACCACTGAGCCAACTCTCCAGGCCCAAATGTCCTTTCTTTTCTCTCTTTTAAAGTGTAAGTATAAAGGGCAAATTCATAAAGAAAACTGTCACGCTGACTGTGATGCCCAGAGAAAACTGAAGCTGGTAGTTGCATTACAAATATAGCCTGTGCAAATCCTCAGTGGTGGCTACTGGCACCTTTGCCCTCAGTAGAGACCAGAGACTTTACTGTGCTCATACTGGGATTCAAGAGAGCAGATTCTTATGACATCCCAGAGAACATTGTCTTTCATGAGCATTGTCATCATCATGCCTTCTCCTCCTTCTCCTTCTATTATTCTTCTATTTTTCATCTGTTTATTCTACTCTCATCTTTTTGTGGTGTTGAGGATGGAACCCGGGGAGGGGCTTTTGCCTGCTAAGCAAGCACCCTGTGCTTAGCTACAGTCCTACCCTGCCATGTCCCATTCTCATCGAGGAACACCACCTAGCTTCACACCCCTCTCTAAAGCACATGTTAATGATGTATCAATTGAGAGTTTTAAAATCAGCATGGAAGCAACTTTAGATGTTCACAGCTTATGTAATTTCAAGCAAGGAATTGATTTAACCAGTGATGGCAGAGCTGAGAAACCAAATGAGGGACCCAGGAGGAACCCAGAGGGATCAGTAAAATCAAGACAGCTTCCATCTCTAGCTGTGTGCATGCTTTTTTATTTTATTTGTGTGTGTAGCAAGTCTTCAAGGCCTGCCAGGGATTCAAACTGTGGCAGACACATGCAGGAGCCATGTGTTCTGTGGACTGAGGCAGGGGGATGTGTTCTAACAGCTGGGAGTAAAGTGACCGAAGGCTGTCTCTGGTGCTTCCTGGGTCGCTATGGGAACTAGCTAAAAGGTGCTTTCCTGATGTCATTTTGCCTGAACGTCTAGAAAGCAGCCTAAGTTCTGGGCCACTTTATGAATGGATCTCACTACATGTTTTATTCTCTTAGCAATAATCTTTTTAAAAAGCTGCCATTCAGGAAGCTAGTGAGCTGTGTTTATATAGGAACATGGGGGGTGGGTTGAGACGGGAGTAGATTGCTCTTCTAATATCAGCTCAAATTCACTCATCAGTCTTTTGGAAACACATATGTGGTTATCTGCCAGATGTGCCCACATGCATCAGAGGCACACCTGGCACCTCTGGAAGTTAGAAGAGGGTATGGGAGCCCCTGGGACTGAAGCAACAGATGGCTGTGAGCTGCCGCTTGGGTCTTGGGGATCAACTTTGTGTCAGGACTCTCAATCACTGAGTTATTTTCTCTAGCTCTACCTATCGAACTTTTGACAAAACAAAAACAAAAACAAAACAAAACAAAACAAAAACCAAAAAAAAAAAAACAACCCTGCTTCAATTAAGGTAAAAGCCAGATAACAAGGCCACTGAGCTGCAGGGTACCTTCCTCCACCCTGTCCCCTGTCCCCTGTCCCCACGTGTGTCTTCCTTCACTATGAGGCCCCGTGTCACAAATGTTCTTCTTTGTTCTCTGTGTCTTAGCTTTCACTTGACCAGTAATTCACACTTCAAAAGATTAGGTTTATTTAGGTCAGTCATAGCTTAGAACAAATGTAGACCAATGACCTATCTTCTGGTGCCTAAATAGCTACACAATGAAACTGACCCTGGCATTAGGTATAATTTGGATGGGAAATATTAAAATTAGAACATAAATAATGACCAAAGACAATAACATTTACAAGTAGCTTGAATATAGACTATTTCAAAACCAGTGTTTATATAACAACAAGTCTCAAATCTTAGAAGGAGCTTTTTAAAAGTTTAAAATAAAAACAAATTTTGAAAGGGCACATAACATGAAGTCATAAGATAAAGTTTAATACATTTGATCATGTTAAAACACAAAACACAGCCAATCTAATCAAATTTCAGGCATGCATTTACATAAATATATTAAATTAAGAAAAGAAATTATACACTTAAAACATCCTTTCACCTAAAAAACATTAAATCCACAGACCAACAATAAAGCCAATTCTTTGCATTTACCACTTTTGTTCTATTTTAAAGAAAACACAAATACACTTGTTAGAATTTATATGCATTATACACATATTATATATTACATAGATAGTGTGTATACATATGTAGTGTTTGTACAGATAGATAAATATATATACACGGGCGTGTGGACATGTACAGATACATGGAGATGCACTTGAGGCCATCTCTACTACTTATCGCTGCTGGGGTCTAAGGCTGAGGCAACCTGGAGCTAGTTGGAGTGAAAGTCTCTTTTGTTTTGGACATCTTAATCATCCCAGTGAACTTCCAGCCCTGTCCTTGCGGATGCCCTCACCTCTCAACAGTGGGAAATTGTACGAGGCACTTCAGCATTTATATTGCATTAATGAATAGATTGCTGGTTGAATCAAGGAAAACTGCATATTTTATAGACCGATTTAGTGAAACCAGATTAGTTCAAACTCCGGAGGATCATGTGAGCCAGTAGCCATGCATATTAATTTTTAGAATGTTCTAGAAATCATAAAGAGTTCCTAGCCTAGTCCTGATCCTTTCAACTTGCACCTGAGCTTCCTAACTGTTCCTGCTATCTGCTGCCTCTTATTAACAGAAACCCAAGCATGGATTGGTTCTGAAATGTCTGGTAAGATATGGACAGACCGCTTTAATTGCCAATCACCTGAGGGAAATAGACAACTCAAAGCACCAAAATATGTGAGAAGAATGAAACACAAAACCACCCCTTAACACTTAACAAAAAACTTAACAATCACATATAAATCCAAAGAGGACACCAGATTTTCCTATTATAATTCTTTTGTGCTTATGGTTATGACTATAGTTTTTTCATTGTAATTAGGTAGATTTCTTTTAAATAGTAGTCTGTTAGCCTGCCCCAGAGAATCAAGTTCCCCGAATTCTACAGTACTTCACTGTGACTGTTACTTCACGGTTCTTAGCAGCACCAGGATCATACACATGCGCTGACTAGGAAAAGATACGGGGGATAGCTGATATCATCAGGTTGTCAGTTTAGCTTCTCAAATTAATATGATAAAATGAACTCTCTGAACATGGATTCTTAGTTCATTCCAGAAAAGTCATGCCCAGATTTTAAGATTATGGGGTAAAGAAGCATCCAATGTTTATTCTGGCACAGACCATACCAAGCCTAATCATACCTCATTCGTGTGAATGGAAACGACTGATTAGCTAGTCTTCAGTTCAGAGAGAAATGTTCAAGACTGAATTTCTAACTGTGAAGAAAAAACTTACATTATTTGGCCACTGTGAATTCTCCATCATAATATATAGTGTATATATATTATTGAGATATAATATACATATACTATAGAGAAAATTAAATATACACATTAGATTATATATATTAGATGATAAAAAGCTATTCTTTTTACTTAAAGGAATTATAGCCAACTGAGATAATATACTATATATAGGTATGTTTACTTGCCAGGACATGGATATATGTATTTCAAATCTATAAAGAATACATATTCAGAAAAGAAAACCCTGAATAAACAGTGACATCTTACTTTGTGATGGACATGAAAAATTACCTTAGAATGAATGCTGAATTAGCACTGTTTTTTTAAATTTTACTGTTGACTGACAAAAACAAATGAGAAGTTTTAGGTATAAGGCCTTTTATTGATGCAAAAAAATCTATTACTTATTTGCATCTTTTCAATTGGTTGATACATGCCCTAAATAAATTGTATGGGAAAACAAGATAAAGAATGGGTGGATCTTGGCTTCACACTTAACAGAACTTAAGGAAAGGCCAATCTCATAAATGAAGAAATCTCTCCAAGGCTGCTAGAATTTTGGGAATCAAGCAGCTAGCTCCACTTCATCTTCCCATGAGTCCTCTGTACTCTTCTAGAAGGCGACTTCAAGCCCATCCCAGAAGTTACTCAGAGGAGATGGCACCAAGGAAGACAGGCAGGACTGGCTAAGACCCATACCTGACAGGCTCCAAGAACATGTCCTCAACATCTAGATGGGTCTGCTCTTAGACTTTGTATCTCATTTCATGTCATATGACTAATCGGATGTGTGGCCCATTTGTGCTGGTGTGACAAAGAAAGACAGCGCAAATGCATGTCTCAAATATGGACAGGGGAACGTGCTTATGGGAATCCATCAACAACAGTGCCACCACTTTCCCCAGGGAATAAAAATGTGTTTGTTTTCTGGGCATATAAATTTGGTTGAGTTCTCTGACACACAGAGCTCATGGCAGGGAGGATAAGTGTTTGAGGTCATCATCACCAAGACACGAGTTTCCTGCCAAATGGATTTGGAATAGTTTTCTTCAAAGTAAACTTTGTAGAGATGGTTGTCACTTTGATAGGAAGTAGCTAGGAGTGTCCCTCCTGTCATCTCAAGCTCCCTACTAAGGTGGCTCTCCTCATCTTCCTGGTGACTTTGCTAGAAGACTGGCATGGGCACCTACGCTGGTGGATCTGTGTGTTTTTCGTCCTTTCTTTCAATGACTGCAGTAGACCAGCCTGCTGTCCTATTTCTCTATTCTTCTTAGTGATACTGAAATTAAGTCAGTGTGGCTCCAGGAGAGAAAACAAAGAAAAATAAGCCCCAACAAAATGTATAGGTATCTGTCCCAGGACAACACCATGATGGGTATACGTGGTGTGTCTGTTTAGGGAAAACCAACATAAAATTCAGGAGAGTGGAGGAAGAAGAGATCCAAAGAGAGATGGTAAAAAGATACAGGTGGAGGAGCAAAGAAGGATGAGGATGGAGAAAACTTAGGTGACATTCTAGACAGAGGCTCAGAAAGTAAAATGATATACCTCCTTGACTGGTATACTTCCTCCCCTTACCAACTTAACCTGGGCTTCTTTCCTGTGCTAAGAGAAAGAAGAGGGACTCCTAGTAGATTGGTGTGTGCTTGGAAAGACCTCAGCTGCACAGCCCACCTCCCACCTCATTTTCTCACCCTGAGTAGACTCCTTGGATCTTTTGTGGTTCAGATATTAAAACAAAGGTCAGAAACAAATCAACAAAATGATAGTATGTTATTCTGTAGCAGTTCCCAAGACAGTCACTAGGGAAGCCATCACTACTCAGAGGCATGCAAATGATAAGAAAATAGTTTTCTAGCTGGGTTTTGTAGACATGCATAGATTTCTTTGCCCATCCTTCATGAAACTGATCAGTTAAATTGTAGAAACTTCTGAGTAAGCTTGCGAAATATCTTCCAATACCGTAAGATCCTAACATGAAAAGGTATGAATGGAAACATTTTCACCATCACTGAGTTTGCTTAAATGTCCCTCCTTTTCAATTTAACGATATTTAGTTTTCATATCATTGATTTATGTGCTTTGAAGCAGGGCAAAAGTTTGGCAACAATACTGGTAGGAGGGTTATTTCATTCTTAGCTGGTACCCGGAGCTGTAGCTCTAGGATGAGCAGGGAACAGTAGCTGTTTATTTCTTCTCTGTCATACACAAGTGTTCACATAAACAACACTATTCCACTTTAGATGGGTAGATTTTGACTTTTAAATGATTAAACATTTATTTTCTTAGTTCATACTTTTTAACCAATTCCCATCTATCACAAATCATTTGTGATAATCTCCAGTCATATATTTAAAAAAACAACTTCATGGAAGAGGTCAAAGAAAATTTTGGAATTGGTCATGTAGTCTAAAACACAGTCATCTATAGTTATTGTTATCTGCTTTCCTCCTAGACTCTTTGCTTGGGTTAAATATCCTATCTTCTATAAAGAGAATTTGGTATTACATTTGAATAACTCATTCTAGGAAAGGCAATAAACATCTGGGGTACATAATTATCTCTAAGTCACTTGAAAAAGAGCTAGGTAAAACAGCTCTGGTCGGGCCAGCTTAGTCTAGGTTGCTTGAGTAGAATACCTGGCAATGGAACACTTCTCTTCAAGATGTGAAAAGGAGCACTTGGGCTTTAAGACTTTGCTGGATTTCCAGGGGTATCCCTCTTGTTTTTGCTCAAACTGTGAGCGGGGTATGTGTAATAAAACTGTACAGTTTGACAGATTTAGACAGCTGGCTTCTTCATGAGACGTTTGCATTATGTTAATGTCACCCACGCTGAATAAAGGATGATTTGATAGTAAGGTCCACTTACAAAAATGGTGGTCAGGGCAGTTTTTTCTTTTCTTTTCTTTTCTTTTTTAAATTGTAAACCTTTCTGTGATGGAATTCAGTAAAAGGACTACGAAGAGAAAGAGACAAAGGATTGCTCTTTACCTACAGATGCAGGCTACTGCATGGTTCATTGCAAGATTTGTCACAGTGTTGGGCCAACGGAGAGCTGGTGCGACTGGAGGGACCACCCTTTTTCTGGGGTAAGAGGGCAATTTGGTCTCCATGCTCATTTAGTCCCAAGACTTCTCTGAATGGACTGTCAACTGAAGCTAAATTGTGCACAATTATGCATGCATTTTTTAATGCAGACTATTGTTCACCAAGCACCAAGATTTCTCAACCCATTTCCATTGGTATGAGGTCACTGGAACCCCAAGTAATCATATATGGAAGACAGGAGTAAGCGGAGCCAACGAATTGTTCTACGTTGTAGATTTCTTAGAATTCCTCAGAATCCACAATGTAATTAAAACAACAGAGGAATACTGTCCGGGAGACCGCTGCTGTTGTCTCAGAATTAAGACTCATGTTCCTGAGGATGAGGAGCCTGTGTGCAACGTCATCCAGTGCCGGGCACTTACATGGATCTACAATTTGGATTCCAGAGGAATGGATGTCATGGTAGAGGGTGTGTGCTTATCACAGTCAGTAGTACAAAAACCCTTATACACTGCTAAAACCCAAACACGGAAAGATGGCAAATGGAAAACCATTAAGAAAAATGTCTGTAAAATGCCTGTAATTTGAAGTTTAGAGTACATTATTTCTTTAAGAGAATCTTAACAGAGCATTTGTTCAGGAAGTTGATCAAGGCAAGAAGGGACCTACGCATTGGGAGTTTGTGTTGTCAAGAACGAGGATCCTAAGAATCTGTGCACTCGGCAGCTTATACAACCCGAGCTGGCTGTGAACGAGCAGGTCATTCTCCGTGGAGGGTGGATTCAGAGTGCACGCCTTAAGCTTTTAATCCCTCAGACTGACAGACTGGCTGTGGCGAAAGCACTTCACAAGTGTGCAGTGCTGGCGCTCCGGCAGGACTGCCTGCTTCCTCGCTCTTCTGTCTGACCAGCGTGATTACGTGTCGGCATAAGGACACACTCTAGACTAGATCCATAGCACATTAAAGGCTATTTGCTTTCTTGCTCCCCTTCTTTTCAATTAAGCTGGTGAAAATGTAACTTTAGTATTTTACAGGACAGGGTAAAGGTGTTTCATCTAGGTGATGTCTATATTATAAAAAATAAAATAAAAATATAAATATGTAACACAAACCCAGTGCCTATTGTTACACAAAATATACAATAGAAGCGGTCTATTCAGGAAGATTGCTTTTTCAAATAGATCATACTGATTTAATCATAAAACATTTGAAAACCATCTTGAGATTAAGCTGAAGTAACTCGATTGATCTACCAAATGAAAAGGTAAATGTGCAACAGTCTGTAATGGACACAGCACCTGAAAGGAAGCTGACAATCTCACATCAAGTTGCTTGTTCAGAAATTCATCAAGGAGTTTGGAAACATGCTCTCTAATTATAGACCTTTAATATAAAAATATTTCCACCACATTGCACAGTAACATTTCAAAAGCCTACTATGGCTGACTTTAGTAATTATAGACAGAAATTTCCCAGGAACTAAAAGAGTATCTTCTGATGCCATAAACATTCTGTGAGTAATCCGCAATGGGACTTCTGTGTGAAGCATTCCACACTAGGAAGTAGATATCAAAAAAATAAAAAAAAAAAAACAAGCCAAAACCATCTGTTACACCAATCTTGAGTTTGGGGATTGTGTGTGGCACACGTGTGGACGTGTGTATGTGAACAAATGTGCAACATTCACACTGAAATCTGCACATTTCTGGAAACTGCTTTTAAGTTACTAAAAGAGAATGAACTCACAGGAGTGTGTAGCAGGAGGAGAGTCTCTCTTTTTAATGACAAGATCAAATAAATGCCCACCAGGAAGGAGTATTCAAACTGTCCCAGAAACTATACAATGTAACTTGTAAGATCCAGCAAATAAGATGTCATGTCAATGATCTGATCCAGAATACCTGCCCTGGCAACTCTGCGGATGCTTCTGTCCACTTGTTCACACTGAGGACCAAGATAGCCTTTCTTACAGAGACACTTGTTCGGTCTCACACAGACCCCTCCGTGACGACATGCTGGCTCACATTTGGCTGCAAGAAAGAAAACAACATAGTATTCGTAATCTTCATGTCAGAAGTCATCCATGTGTGAGGTCAAGTATTTGATTAATAAGGAAAGGTAGAAAAAGAAGGCGGAAGACAGTCACAAAATGGTTGGGCAGAGGGATATACAAGCAGGACAGTTTCCAGACATGAAGGTTTTTAGGGACAAGAACCGAGCTAAATGTCCGGGTGTCAGCACACTGAGAAGTAGGGTTCATGAGAAACCTACTGCAGTTGTTTGAAGAACTGACACTAACACAAAAAATGTCAGCCCTTTCAGCTCCTGCTGCAAGGGGCATTTCAACCAACGCAATTCCCTTCCTTCAGGGTAGGACCGCATGGGAGGGAGAGAGGCTGGCCTTGAGAAAGGGGACACCGGCTGGAGCAGTTCCACTATAACACTGAAATAAAGTCAGTTTGGGATGGAAGCTGCATGGAATATCCGGCTTCTGGTCTCCCTGGCAGTCCCCACTTCCCGTGCTAAGACGGGATGAACAGACACATTGGTCTCTGATTATGTTTGAAGTCCCATCCTGGGCTCAGTGCAAGAGACTGGTAGAGGGCCCTCAGAGCAATGCTCTTTAGGGCTGTTTTACAGCATAGAGTCTGCTTATTAAATCATTTTTCTACTATCACAGAGGAAGAGAAAGTAAAGGTTTACTGTTAAATGGTACGGAGAGACACAGTTTGATATAGTCATTACTTGTCACTTATTGGTAAGTTTGGGGATGGAGCCACCACAGACAAAATTCTTTGAATACAAGATTGGGATCACTTTTGTCTTTTCAGATACAGTATTGAAAATTCATGACTCTGGGACTGACCCATGGAAAAGAAAGTATAAAGAAAAAATGAAAACAATTTTCTCTTTCAAATTTATGGAAGATGTGTGAACCACCTGGGTGTATAAATAAAATTCTTCATTGGAGACATCTCAGATTACTTTTATAAAGTGTTTTGTTTTTTCTTATTTATTGAAAATATTTAAACTTAATCAGGAGAAAATTTTAATTGAGAAGACTCTATAGAAACAAATGTTAACCAAAATGAACCAAAATGAGCATATTTCTCTTCTGTGAATATTAAGACAAGACACTGTATAGCATATTGGTACAAATTAACATAAATTGTTCACCCCCAATTTAAGCATGCTGCCCAGAGAAGATGTTCAGAAAATATTTTTTAACCTACATTTGTTCGAGGTAACATAGCAGTTAGACAAAGTGCAATGAAGCTATCAGAGCTGGCTGCTATATGAAGAGACAAGGGGTTAAGCGGAGCACATATCACACACAAACAGAAGTGAGGAACAATACCCAGGGATATGACTGTTACTGCATTCGTACGTTTATTCTTAATTTTGTGCTCAACTGACCAAGAGGGAGATGGACTTGGTCAACAGAGTGGATGTTCTTGTTCTGAATCTACTTGCATTCTGCTGCGTTGTAATTATGTGTCTCTCACCTCCATTTGTCGCTCTAATTCTAATCAGATGTTAGTAATGTTACTAAATGGCAAAAGCAAGTTAAGCTAAAATATGCACTGTTTATACGACTCAAGTATTGATTGTTTTTGTTAGGCAATGTGCGAGATGGACAAGTCATAATTATAATATACCTTGAAACAAATATATCTTTAGAATAATAAAGCAGTATTTATGAGCCAAGAGAAATAGTAAATAATAATTTGGATTTTAGTTTTCATTGGCAGGGTATACTTTGCTGTGTGAGACTGTATGGGTCAAGATCACTCCTTGCTGAATTTGTATTTAAGTTTCTAAATTCATTCACTTTTCTTTTTTATTTCTTTATGTATATGAGTGTTCTGCCCTTCTGTATGTGTGCAGGACAGAAGAGGGCATCGGATCCCCCTATAGTGGGTGCTGGGAATTCAACCTAGGACCTCTGGAAGGGCAACTGGTGCTCTTAACCACTGAGCCATCTCTCCAGCCCTTATTCATTTTTCTTAACTTCACACCAACTAGCAGTCAACATAGCACACAATGGAGGAAATCTCACACGAAGGGCTAGAGCCTCGAACACAGATGTGCTTTGCTCGCTTTGAGCCGCTGTGCACTTTATGACGAGGCACAGGGGCAGAACAGAATAGAAAAGTCTTTAACATGCATCCGGATCATTGCGATTTCCCCTTTTAGCCAGGATCCCCCCAAGAATCTCCGCTCCTAGCATGCCACAGTGAGATGCAAGCAGCGAAGCTAGAGTGGGCACAGATGGGGTCAAGATGCTCGCACTTGGCCAGGGCTTTGGCAAGCACTGACTCTTTAGCGGGTGTGAACTCTGCAAATGTAACTCTCTCTGGTGTGCTGTTTTCAGTTTTTCTTCTTTTGTGAAAGGATCCACTCATTTAAAGATCTTTTATGCTTATGATTAACTGAAATATATGAACGACCCATACGAAAGCTGGAAAGGTTCCATTTGTACCTTTAGAAAGAGATATTGTAGAGTGCCAGCCACTTGTATACTAGATGGTTCTAGAAATTGGTGCTGCTAATTCTCAAGCACCCAAGGGCCACTTTCAGTGTCCCAGATGATAACAGAAATACTGACCAATTCTGCAGAAGTCTCCTTCCCAGCCTGGACTGCAGCAGCACTTGCCCGTGGGGGTGTAGTAGCCATTCCGACAGAGCCGGGAGCAATCCGAGGTCAGGGTCTGTGCAGGTTGAACCGTGACTCTGCATTCCTCAGGCATTAAAGGTCTGTACCCCAAAACAAGAGTTGACATAGCACAGCAGTTGAAAACCAGTATGATGGAACTTAGTGATCTTATAGCTTACCAAGGATGCTTGTTGCTTTCAAAAGAGATCTTTTTGTCAAGTGATACAGTCAACTCACAGCTTCAGGAGAACAGAAAATCACACCAGTGATGTGAAGTAGCCTAAGAAACTTTATTACCATCAAAGTTCTCCATAAAAACATAAGGAGAATAACACAGCTCTTTTGTATTCGTTACAATTCTAGAAAGTGTAATTTTAAATATTTGAAATTGGTATTTGATGGTATGTGTGTTTGTGTGCATGCATGTGTGCAGATTGTGTGTGTGTGTGTGTGTGTGTGTATGGGTGTGCATATGTGTGTGTGTGTGTATGGGTGTGCATGTGTGTGTGTGTATGGGTGTGCATGTGTCATGCTTGTGTGTAGGTTAGGGGTCCACCCTGTGATGTCAGGTCTCTCTTTTCACCTTTCCATGAGTTTTGGGGACGGCACTCATGCCATTGGACTTGCTCAGCGATGGCTTTTACTCCCCAAGCCTTTTGCCAGCACTCAAACTGCACTTTTAAAAATAGATGGGCATGAATATTTTGAAGCTTCCTTCCACCAAGATCCATAAACACTTTTAGAGATAGCACCTGGGAGTTCCTTCTTGTGATTGGCCTGGCTGGCAATATCCCAGGGCCAGTTATGACTGTCATAGTGAACACTGGCTGCCAAACAAACAGGAATGAATCCCTTCTGTTCCCTTCTCTTCTCTCGTCTTTCTTTTTAATGGTTCTTGGGGTCAAACCCAGGGCTTTGGACACATTAGGTGCATGTTCTTCTGCTGAGCTACATGACTGCACTTCTCTCTGCCCCCCACAGTCTTGTCTTTTGGGGCAGGGCCTCTTGGTATCTCTTTCTTGTCTGTCTGTCTGTCTCTCTCTGTCTCTCTGTCTATGTCTCTTGTTCTCTCTCTGTCTCCATTTGTGGCAGGGTCTCCCCATCTCTGTCTCTATCTTTCTTGCCTTTTGGGGAAGGGTCTCACTGTAGTTCAGGCTGGCCTCAGATTCATTTGTGGAGTGGGCTTTAACTGGAAAACCTCTTGCGTTAGCCTCTCAATTACCAGGATTACAGTTGTGTGCCAATGCACCCAGATCATTTTATATTTATTTTGAGATAACAGCCTTCTGATTTGTTCTCCTCGAAAGATATACTAATATGCGTGTGCAGGTGGATATGCTACTGAGTAAAAATTTAAACTATTAATGCAAAGAACTGGATATAGAATGGAGGTTTTATGAATTATATAAAGTCAAATTAATTTATTGTATATAATAATTTAATTAACTCCTGTTGTAAAGAGAAAGAATGTTAAGAACAAGCACAAATATATCATTTATGATGTAAAACTTCATGCACTTTATATTAATTGTTCTACACTGTTGTCATTTATAGAGAAAGCTAAGCCATCAAAGATTTTTAATTATTCTTCTGCTTCCCTTTCCTGAGTTCTGAGCTTAAAGGTGCCTATTACCACACTGTGACCAACTGATAAACTTTTATGTCATCAACATAAAAGTAACCTCCCATAACTCCCCAAAGTATACTGTATTTTTATTGCCTAACAATCCTTACTTATAGTATAGTTACATTAATTTATTATATATATTATTATAGCATGATGTGATTTTATACTAGCTACAATATTAGTACATCAAAGGTTAAAATGTCAAGGTCAGCACATCCTAAAGACAGGGATTTGTTTCCTTCTCCAGAGAAGAGGCAAGCCAACATATTTAAATTCATTTCTCTAGGAAGATGTTTGATCAAGTCTGATGAAGATCTTTGGTAAAGTTGCGTGCTCCTTCCCCTTCCCATGATGTTTGCTATGGTTACAGCCTCCTTTCCAGTAAATAACAGAATCCTTTACAAGGACTGAAGGAGGAGAAGAAGGGACAAGGTAGTGCAGAAATACTGCCTGGCTATACCTAGAAAACAGGTAAGCGGAAATGGTGTGCATCTGTCATACGGTAACTAATTCAAATATTATTTTCATTAGCTTAGAAAATTGTGTGTTTAGTATATAATCTAATTAGAATCATTTGAATACTTTTGTTCTTTTAAACAATCATTTTTTTAAGCCTCTGGATTCTGAGTTTTACTGAACAGAGTCAGAAGTAACTTTCAAAACCGAAAATATAGCCAACAGGGTGTTTGGCCTTGTAATAATAATAAAAAAAATGCATTGAGACTATGTGTTGACAACTATCCCCACAGCCCTTAAGCTTGAGTCAGAAAAACATGTGTCCTCATCTCCTGACATGACATATAATGAAACACTGAGGGGTTATCACACAAAATTATCCAACAGTCTGCAATTTATAAAATATTGTTTTCAGAAAGTTAAGACATTTTCTTAGAAACTCACTGTGGCTGGTTTTGTGTAGGGATGCAGAGGTTTGGACACTTCTTTGAATGAGGAGGGACAATGGGAAGCATAGGTCATTTCCAACATACGCTGTCTGTCCTGATTTTCTGTGACTAGAAAAGGCCGGCAGTGGCTGTTTCTGGGTAGTGGGATTTTGGGTGGTTTTAATTTTAATGCCATTTAATTTAATGAATGAAGAAATAAGTTAATGGATGAAACATCTTCTGTCATCTTGCGTTGAATCCTCTCCTTCTGAATGAGTAGTGTTGACATCCATTTTGTATTTCACCAAAAAAGTCTCATTCTTAATTTTTTCAACAGTATACACATTTCAAATTCATTCTGTTATAAAATCAGACATGTAGACCTTAAATGCAGCTTATTTGTAAAATGCTGACCCACTGGAGGTTTTAGCAGATTGAGTAGTTCCATGGCTTCTGTTGGCAACTTCCTGAAGGGGAGGGGGATGTAAGAACTGCCTCACTCCAGTCACTTACAGTCACGTGGAGCTCAGGGGAAAGTGTCTCCTAGCTGTTGTCACATCTATGAAGTCATTCCTCTTCCATCGTTTTCCCGTTCTCAACAATTAAGAGAAATCAGTTGTCTAAACCTTTGTTACTCACAGTCTAGGCTCTGATGAATGGCAGCTAGCAGGATGGCAGGAAGAGTCAAGCCTAAGGAGCTTTCTAACTGGGGGCCATTTCCTAACCAGAAGCAACGAATGCAGTCATTATTAATTAGTGTGTTCAGGAGCTTCCATACAGAAAGCTTTGGAATCTTGTAATTGGGTGGAGTCTGTTCTCGGCAGCCATCTTGCTATGCCATGGTAGCTAATCCTACGGTTTAGTGGATTCCCAACTATGTGATACCCTGCAATCATCTTAGTGCTCCCTGTGTCTAAATGCCATCTCAACTCTTCTGCTTCAAGAGGGGTAGGGGAGGGAAGCTGCTTACGATGGTGTAGATCTGCCAGTTACCCATTTGTGTAAGTCAAGGCAGAGAAATGATCCCTGAGTGCTGTGTTATCTTGTGAAAACCTTGTCCTAGTGTCATTTTCCAAGGTCATTGCAGAGATAAATTGCTTTTCTTCCTATAATGGTCTTAAGTTTGATTAGTCAGAGTGACATTTTTCTTTTTACAGGGCATTCATGGGGATAGAAATCTGGAGAGCAAAGGATTGACAACAATGTGTGGCTGTCCACAGACACTGTGTAACCAATTTTGAAGTTGCCCTTGACAATTTATCAATTCAGTTGGGCTGTGAGGACTCCTCCTCGTCTGGAGCACAATCATAGTCCAGGTTCAACACAAAGATGGACTCTTCCTGTGTGACCAGGAAACAGCCATCTTCTTGGGGTATAGTGTCCATGTGAACAGGGAAAGGTGCTTCTTTGGTTTTGACCAGTGTTCTCCTCCTTGGAGTATAATGAGATTCTGAACACTTTTCAGTCGTTCCTGAGTCACCTACATGTGCTCCCGGGTAGGGCAGACTTCAATTCAAAAATAACTATAATTTTGCACAGGTCATATTCTATATAATCCTATTGCAAGTTTTTATCTTGTACTGTGTTTCCTAAAGCTATAATGTAGATAGCTAGGTTCAATGTTCTGTGTCATTTCTAAAAAGCATATAGAAATTTCTGTTCAAAAGCACTTTGAACAAAATGGGTCTGGGCAGTCTGAGGGTTCCTGGGCTCTAAAGCTTCTCCCTCTCAGCCTGAACTCACCAACTTTACTGGCACGCTCACTAAGAGGGCTGAGTGGCACTAACACCTATTACTGTGGTGACGGTCCGGTCATTACCTCAATCCCATAATGTCTAAAATGGCATGGGAATCTCTCAATCTCTTACCAGCTTACATCATCAACCTTTCTATTTCCATGGGAAAATCAGGAGGTAAAAATCATGTGGTTTTTTTTTTCAAGTGTGGTGTCACACACTTTTAATTCCAATATTCTTTGGGAGGCAGAGACAGGTGGATATATGTGAGTTCCAGGACAATCAAAGCTACACAGAGAAACTCTGTCTTGAAAAACCAAAAGAAAAGAATTGTGACATTTCTTACTCTAGGCAAAGTAGTTAAAACTGAATGATAATGTCATTTGCTTTTAGATGGGAAGACAAACTTATCAAATTACCTTAGATATTTGATACATTTACAGCCTCCTGACTCTAGACAGTTACAGATTTATCATAGGATTGGAGGTTGGGAGACAGTTTGGGCAGTTCGATTAACAGCACAACTAGAGTGGGAAGCTAGCTTGCTGCCTTCGGGGAGACTGGAAACACACACAACCAAACTGTGATGGCTGTGAAACTCTGAGCTCAGGAGGAAGAAAAATCAAAGAGCCAAGTCAGGGTCCCCATAGGGTGGGAAACTCGTACTTTATTTTCACCTGATCGCTGAGGCAACAACTAATGATAATGTGATAAGAATAAAAACAGAATATGAATGTAAGATATTCAGGGGATTTAATACTATCAGGCTCTAGCACTGAGCCAGAAGGAGCTGATGGGTGAAAGGAAGATATATGAAGTTCAGAAATGCCTTTAAGAATCTTGAGCTCTTAGTAAATAAATCCATTTTTAAAGGATAAATTTTTTATTATTCGTATTCTCCACTTTAAGTATTTGTAAATAGAAGCCATTTGTAGGTGGCAATTCAATCAAAATCTCATAGCAATTGTATAGTTAGCATAGGGACTGATGGTCCAGCATTCAAAATTGATAGATTAAGATAGGCTATAATGGACTAAAATGGGAAATTCCTATGAATGTTTGGTCATATGTCAAATCTATAGGATATGGGAATGTGTGTGTATTTATATGTGTTCTCTCAGCAGGAGAGCTGGTGGGTATGTAACTAGCTTTGACTTAATAATTTCACATTATTCACATAATTATAAAAAAATCAAATTATCCCTACAGCTTTCTGGGTTTTTTTTGTTTCTAGTGGTCCAAAAATGCTAATGGGAAATTTCAGAAATGAACCAGTAAAGCTTTAAATTCTGCCATTCGAGCACGTTGTTACAAGTTTTCTGCTTTACTGTGAGTCATTGCTGTGACTCTCTCTGCTCCTAACTTCTATGTTAACCTTTACCAGGGCCATGTGCTGGAGAAATGTTCACAGGGTAGATACCGTCTGTAGTTCAGACACTCAGTAGGGTTCTTGAAACAAATCCCCGAAGGGTAAGACTTGGGTGTGTGTGCACTGTGAACATCTACAAATCTTGTCAGTCAGTTAATTATGCACTAACAGATCTAGGGAAAGCAGCTTAGATTCATGGTGATGGCATACAAAACCAGGGAAAACTTCAAGAGGGGAAGAAGCAGAATTAGGTTAGCATTTTATAAATATAAATTTGTCATCACTTTGAATAGAGGCATGATTATTTTCAAAAATAGGACCCAAAGAGTATTTAAAATAACATGGACATATTAGTTTTCCTTAGGTTATACAAGACTTTGCTGTGAAGCAGATAAAGGTTCTGTGCAACACTGCAGGGATCACACATGTCTAAGTCTGCCTGTAAATACACACATATACATGTGTGCAACACTGCAGGGATCACACATGTCTAATCTGTCTGTAAATACACACATAGACACATGTGCAGCACTGCAGGGATCACACATGTCTAATCTGTCTGTAAATACACACATATACACGTGTGCAGCACTGCAGGGATCACACATGTCTAAGTCTGCCTGTAAATACACACATATACACATGTGCAACACTGCAGGGACCACACATGTCTAAGTCTGCCTGTAAATACACACATATACATATGTGCAACACTGCAGGGACCACACATGTCTAAGTCTGTCTGTAAATACACACATACACACATGTGCAGCACTGCAGGGATCATACATGTCCATCTAAGTCTGCCTGTAAATACACACATATACACATGTGCAACACTGCAGGGACCACACATGTCTATCAAAGTCTGCCTGTAAATACACACATAGACACATGTGCAGCACTGCAGGGATCACACATGTCCATCTAAGTCTGCCTGTAAATACACACATATACACATGTGCAACACTGCAGGGATCCCACATGTCCATCTAAGTCTGTCTGTAAATACACACATATACACATGTGCAACACTGCAGGGACCACACATGTCTAAGTTTGTCTGTAAATACACACATACACACATGTGCAGCACT
>JAQHUG010000243.1:2576351-2601934 GCA_028555095.1 Dicrostonyx torquatus
CACATGTCTAAGTCTGCCTGTAAATACACACATACACACATGTGCATCACTGCAGGGATCACACATGTCTAAGTCTGCCTGTAAATACACACATAGACACATGTGCAACACTGCAGGGATCACACATGTCTAAGTCTGCCTGTAAATACACACATAGACACATGTGCAACAATGCAGGGATCCCACATGTCCATCTAAGTCTGTCTGTAAATACACACATATACACGTGTGCAGCACTGTAGGGATCACACATGTCTAAGTCTGTCTGTAAATACACACATATACACATGTGCAACACTGCAGGGATCACACATATCTAAGTCTGCCTGTAAATACACACATAGACACATGTGCAACACTGCAGGGACCACACATGTCTAAGTATGCTTGTATATAGACACATATACACATATGCAAATCTTGTTAAAGTCTGAGAAAATTTTAGTCATATCAAAGTTGTTACAATAGATTATGCAACCATGATAATCCATTCATTAGAAGGTTTAACCTTGATTTTGCCTTTTTTCAAAAGTAAAACATCTTTAAATTTTCAGGTGATCCATGGCAGCTTAGAAAGATTTGTTAGCCAAAAGGGCATTTTTTTTAAACTACACATAAAATTAACTTTATCAGTAATGAAAAGAAATGTAGAGAGATAAGTGTACACACAGTTTTGGTTATCTGTATACATAATAAAAATAATAGCAAAAATGTGGAAAATGCTTGCCTGTCTTTTAGACTTCAAATTGACCATGCTGGATGGATTTTTATAGGGCATATACTTGTTCATGACCCCTAGTGTTAAGAAATTCTGTCCTGTTTGGGAACTAGTCCCTTGTGGATCCCGTATCCCAGTTAATAGCTACAAGGTCAATGGAGCCGCTAAACAGTTTGTATTACTGTCAGGGTGGCCACAAAAACACCACCTGCCGCAAGAGGACTTGGCAGCTGGGTCAACAGGCACTGTGGGAATTTATCAACTTAGGGAGCCACTTGCATAAAACTGACTGATGAATTGAGGCTCCACTGGCTTACTGGACGAAAGCTGCCCTAGTTTCTTTAGGATGACAGAGCTGCCAGTGGACTCCCAGACATGCGCAAAGGGTAAACAGGACTGGCTTACCCTTGTGATTTTTTTTCTTTAAGCAATATTTTAGCATCCTGCATAATGAGAAGTAGGATGAAGGGATTAAGAAAAAAATATCAAAGGGGTAGTAAGTGGTACCTCATGGGAGTGGAGAGGCAGCTTTTGATACTAGTCACAGAGGAGTTTGGGGACACAGCCTTCTAAAGGATGACCTTTCAAACTTGGAATTTGTGTTGTTAATTTATAGATCTCTTAAAGGGAAAGTCCCCGTGTCTTGGTTGGAGAAGGACTAAGCAATGTGTTGAAATCCAGGAAGAGTGGAGTCAGAGAGGGGAGAGCAACAGGGGCAGCATGGCCTTCCACCCTCCTGGACAGTTAGCCCTGGAAATCTCAAAGTCAAAACAAAGGCATTTTGGTTTGAGTTCATTTGAAACAAAATTGGAGTCCTTTGTTCTACAGCGGTAAAACTTTGAAGTCACCCAACTGGGTCAGAACTTTTGAGTTTCCACCATTGTCAGAGAGTGTTTGACCCCGATTCTTTTACATTTTATTTATTTATTCATTCAGTCATTTACCTGAGTGTGCGGGGTTTCATGTCACAACTCCTATTTGGAGTTCCGAGAACAGTTTTGTAGGCTGCCTTCTCTCCTTCTGTCTTTCCATTATGGGACTCGAACTCAGGTATCAGGCTTGTGCGGCAAGTGTCAGTGCCTGCTGAGCCATCTCACCGCCCCCACCCCAACATTTGGTTAAGTTTGAAAAGAGTTCAGAAAGAGCAAGCATGTAAGGAATGACGCCCTGAAAGCATCTGCTCAGAGCTTTGCTAAGCTCCGTGGACACCTGCATCCTAATTTTAGAAGTGAGAGAAACTTAAAAGTTGAGAAATCACCTGAAAGTGATTATGGAATGCCAAGAATGAGGCCTGGCAAGACTAGAGATTAGAATAACTTTAAATACACTATTCATCTCCCGTCAGAAGCCATGGAGGCAAGAGGCAAGAGGCAATGGTCATGGGCACGTTTCTGATGGGCCCAGCACACAGCAAGCAGCAATCTGAGCTGTTCCGCTTCAAGGAGAGCCAGTGCTTCTAATGTCCCCTGGAATGTCACCTGATGGAGCCTCCATGGGCAGATCATGGGGCACACTGAACTGAGTACAAAATTGCCTGAGCTATTGACTTGATCCCAATTCCATTCTGACATGAGAGGTAACTTCCCAACTTGGAAGATATCCTTGAAGTGGTTAGTGTTTTGGCATAAGACAAATCTTTTTTTTCTTTTCTTTTCTTTCTTTCCTTCCTTCCTTTCTTTCTTTATTTTTTTGTTTCTCAAAACTGAGTTTCTCTGTCTAGCCCTAACTGTCCTTGAACTAGCTCAGGCTGGCCTCAAACTCCCAGAGATCCACCTGCCTCTGCCTCCTGAGTGCTGGAATTAAAGGCCTGCACCATCACCGCCTGACATTCTATAAAACTAACTTTTTATGTGTACGGATATTTTCTCTATATGTATATCTATGCACCTCATTATGACTGGTACACACAGAGGCTAAACAGAAGGTATCAGATCCCCTGAGACTAGAGTTACAGACAGTTGGGAGACACTAACTGGGTGCTGGGAACTGAACCCATGACCTCTGGAGGAGCAGCTAATAAGTACTCCTAACCTCAGAGCCATCTTTCCAGTCCTGACAAATCCACTTTTGTCCTGTCTCCCCAGGAAGGCTCTTCCCTAGATAAATTAGGGAAGCTGGCTATCTTTCATTTCCAAATTTTCATTATAAATGATGACCACTTGGAGGGGGGAAGGGACAGAAGAAGGGTAATAGGCAATGAGAGAAGCAGCATACAAATACATATGAGTACAAAATGTATAAGAAGCCTCATTATTTTATACACTAACTTACAAGTTAATTAATTAAAATTTAATGGCCTTTACTTTTTCTAAAACACCTTCTTTTAAGGAAGCTGTTACACTGTAAATAATTTAAAACTTACAAAATGATTCTTCAGTTTATAGCCTTAGACCAAACTGTCCTTACCAACAGGAGTGACAATATTTGGACTTCATGTTTTGCCAAATTTGGTTAAGAGTTATTACATTTTATTTCTAAGTTCGTGTGTGTGTGTGTATGTAAAATATAGCATAAATACTATGATAAATATGTAACTTCCATGATACCTTTTATAAAAATTTAAGAAATTGCAATATAGTATTTTTCTCTTCCAGGGTCATAAATCAATTGGCATATGAAAGCTATTTTGAAAATATTCTAACTAGTCTAGGAGTTTATCTATAAGAAGACAGTGAACTTAACTGTTCAATCCGAGTTAGACTTTTTAAATAACAAAAAATAACTATATACGCATACATACGAATATTTAAACTTGGTGATGTTCTTTCTTTGGTTTTGGAAAAATTTTTCTACCCTGCCTGACCTCTTGAGCATGCCTGTGCTAACAATTAAGTTGTGTTGCCCCAAATAATCCTGTCTGTCCCGCGTGTCTGCTTATATACCGGCCCTCTTGGGAAAACACTGCAATAATATTCGTTGGCATTCACATCGAAACAGTAAGAGGCTCCCAACAAACGCTGATGAAAACACACTCGCTTTAGTTAGAATATGCTGCTGCCTATGAGGAGGATGGGTCTTCGGGATTCCATTACTTCCCCCATCTCTGCAAAGCAAACACAGATCTTAACCCTGGCCCCACACGTGACATGAATCACCAGAAACAGGCTCAAAATGAGAAGCCAGGCCTTTGGGTATGTCACTCTGAGACCACCCTACTAGAGGGGCCCTAGGATCACAAAGCCAAGGTCACTCATGGCAACCCTGATAATTAGATCCTAATAATAGATTAAAGGTGTAAAATTCACCTCTACTCCCCAACAGACTAAACAATCCAGCTCAAGAAAGATTTGAGTGAGGGGGGGCAGGCAAGGTGGGGGGAATTCATTACCTACCATGGGGAAGCTTCAGCAGCTGATCAGCCCTGACAGCATAATGGAGCCACAGTGACCATTGGGAAACTAACTGCCACAGGTCCGGGTAAAATCCCAGGCCTGCGCTGCAGCTCACTAGAGCGCTCTCTGTGCTACCAGTTCACACTGGTTGGCTTTGTATTTGCAATGTTGCCAGTTTCAGCTCTCTCCTAGGTGTCTGATAGCTTTTCATTTCTTTTCTCAAAGGACACAGCGATTTCACACCTAAAGAGGAATAGCCGCTGCCACTACCAATGGAATGACAAGCAGGCCTCTGACTGTGAAGGAGTGAGCAGGGAACAGGGACCGCTCCCCGTTTCTCATGGCTCTCCCATGGCCAGTGCTGACCTGTGGTTTTCTCAGGAAAGGAAATGTTTTATGGTTATAGAAAAGGCAGTCCGACCAGTCACTAGTCCATGGCTTTTCCAGGAAAGTACAAATTGATGGTTTACAAACAATTGTAAGAGCTGAATGCTGTGGGCTAACTTTTCTGATCCTTAAAATTGATTCTCTTGAAAAAGACTTCAAAGGAGTTTGAAGTTTGCAGCATGGAGTTGGTGAGTAAAGAGTACTAGTTAGTTTGCCACTGACTAATTGTGTATATAAGAAAGATTAGGTTCTGTATGGCCAACATCCATGTGGCTGCGTGCAATTTTAACAGTTTCTGAAAGCTCACCTCTCATATTTGAAAGACATGACTGATAAACGATGATTGTAACATCAGGACAACTGTGCGTGCCAACATTGAGATAGGTAGTTAGGGAGGGAACAGCAGCAGGACACACACACACACACACACACACACACACACACACACACACACAGGTATTTTAAGCATGTATCTGTGTATGCTTGTTCACATGTATGTGGGTATATGTGTGTATGCACATATGTGAATATGTGTGTGAGGAGGCCAGATGTTAACACTGAGTATCTGCTCCATTTACCAGGACTGAGTCTCTGAACCAGGAACTCACTCATTTGGCTGAGCTAGCCAGGCAATCTGCCCCGGGGCGGCCTTGGATCTTCCTCCTCCATGTTGGATAGTATGTAGCCACCTTGCCCACTCCTGCACATTTACATGGGTTCTGGGGATCTGAACTCTCGACCTTATGCTTTCAAGGCAACATTTTACCTACTAAGCCGTCAAAATATACTCTTTAAAATATAAAATTTCCAACCTTCCTTTGCTGAAGCGACTAACAAAATAGCCCTTTAGTTTTCATTTGCTCCACTCTTCCTGGACGCTGGGAACTGTCAGTTTTGAAACAAGGCTCATTTGTTGAACTGTTAAACTGTCTATTTTATCTAACAAAAAACATGCTAAGAAGGATGATGTCTGCTAGAACATGTCTCGTTTCTCAAAATTAAAGGTTTTGTGGCTTTTCTAACATGAGAGCTGAAGCCACTGTCCTCTCCTGACTTTTAACTGGGAATGCTGATTCCACAAGTCTAGGCCAGCTCTCTGAGGACAAGGATGATAAGAATGAGCTTTTCAAGTCCATCAGGGTCAAGTGCAGTCCTCTGTCATGGGAAGGGTAGAATGTTCGCTCCAGGCTATTGCAAACGATGTCTCTTCTATAACACTTTTGAGTGAACTAAACTAACTGGAGAACGGATATTGAATGGACTCAAAAGGAAAAAGAAATTTTACCTTTTCGGGTCTATGATCCTGTAGAGTTTTCCATTGTGAGTCTGGGTCATACTCTTACTGCTTGATAAAATATAAACTTCTCCTGTTGAATACAGAAATAGTACAGAGTGAGTTCCTAGCACGACATCATAGCCGAGCAGATATCATGGGTCTCCACTCATCCTCAGGAAGATCCTGTGCATCCTCCTCTGCACTGTCACCTCTTCCCCATCCAGGAGGACTTTGTTCCTCACCTGGACCACCTCCTCCCTGGGATCTTTGTCTCTCCCTTGGTTCGGAAGGTTTATTCTTACGCACTGATTGTTTTCAAGAACAAAATGGCTTAAGTTAGGTCAAGCGAAATTTTCTTGCCTTCCTTGAAGTTGCTTGGATAACCCCCCCCTTCGTTCCTCCCTCGTTTCCACCCCCACTCCCTTCCTGTTCCTCCCATCTTTGCTCTCTTTCCCTTCTCTATCTTCCTCTTTCTTGTGAAGTCTCGGGGCAAACTCAGAGCCGTGAGTGTGTTCTAACTCAAACACACCACCACCGATGCCCACCACAGCCCTAGGTAGTCTTAAAATTAATGTCTGCCAACAACAT
The DNA here is from genome assembly GCA_028555095.1 of Dicrostonyx torquatus. NCBI lineage: Eukaryota > Metazoa > Chordata > Mammalia > Rodentia > Cricetidae > Dicrostonyx > Dicrostonyx torquatus. The sequence goes on from JAQHUG010000243.1 coordinate 2,582,653, forward strand.
CTAAATTATTCTACAGAGCTTATGAATAAGGGATGAGTATCTTTCTGACTCCCTTGAGTGGGGTAGAAGCACATAAAAAAAAAAAAAACCTCAGACATAAAATGCATTCACTTTGGATGTTGGATGATGGTGGCATGCAGCTTTGATCCCTGCACTCTGGAGACAGAGGCAGGCGGAACTCTGAGTTTGAGGCCATCCTGGTCTACAGCGCGAGTTCTAGGACAGCCAAGACTATACAGAGAAACCCTGTCTAGGAAAACAAATATTTTCACTTTGGAGCAAAACAAGACAAATAGCTTTCTTAACCTCTATACCCCATGCTTCTCAAGCGCTGCATATGCACGTTAGCGCTGCTTTATTCACCTAAGCGAATGACATGCAGCTATTTCTTCTGATTTCCCCTGTTTAAGGTACAAAGAAAATCAACCTGGAGTTTCATTATAGAGAGAATATTCTGACTTAGGAAAGAAACATTCTTTTTTTCTATGCCTTCAAACTCATTTCTGAGCTAAAGGATCATAGTCCTCATGGATTTTTAGGGTGTAGTTAAGTAAAATCCCACACAAGCTACACTGAACTCTGTAATGTAAAGCAGTGGAGAACGTGCAATGTCACTTTCCCATTAGTCATACTCCATTACAATTCCCTCTGCTCATCAGGCTCCGTCTTCCTTCCTTCCTTCCTTCCTTCCTTCCTTCCTTCCTTCCTTCCTTCCTTCCTTTCTTTCTTTCTTTCTTTCTCTTTGTTTTTAGTCGAGGGAGGTTTGAATTTAGCTCCTGGTTTGAGGGATTGCAGGATGTGTTAGCCTGACTCTGTGACTTAGCAGCTATCACTGCACAAGTGTATGGCAAAAAAAAAAAAGGTGTATTCCTCTTGTCCTCACAGCAGCCAGGGAGCAAGGATACAGAGGAACAAGGTTCTGACTCTCCTTTCAAGAGAGCCAATTTGGGGGTTGGAGAGGTGTCCCTGAGGTTAAGGCAGCTGTTGCTCTGGCAGAGGACCTAGGTTCAAATTCCAGCAGCCACATGGCAGCTCATGATCATGTATAGACTCTAGTCCAAGGATCTGACACCCTCTTCTGACCTCCTCAGGCACCGAGCATGTATATGGTGAACATACATACATGCAGGCAAAACAGCATAAATGTAAAATAATAAAATAAGTCTAAAAACATTTTTAAGAGCATCAATTTCTTGGCATTGAGGCTCACCTGCTAAAGGTGCCACCACCTCCCAGTGGCACCAGGACATGGTGATGAGGTCTTCAACACACACAAGCTCCATATATTGATAAACATGACAAAATTACAGTTGCATACATGGTCAGTAAGATAATTTCTGTTCTATGGGCAAGGCTCTCTAGCCCTCAGATTATCTTGCACAAATGGGCAAAATAAATAAGTTAACAATACGTGGACAAGTGGGACAAGTTGGAAATGAAAGGACTGTCATGTGCGCAGTGAAAAGTGTCGGTCGGTATGGAGACATTCTCCCTTTGGAACTTAAGTTTCTTCTAGGTTTTGCCTGTTTTTTCTGCTCTATTACTTTAACATTTCCAAAATATAAACCAGGTATAAAGATCCTTGGGGAAGGTTGATGGGAAGGAATCCATCTTGGGATTCTGTGGAGATCACCTTTGCTGTGGGTACATTTCTAACAAATGGAAGAAGAGACCATTATTCTAGAGGGCAGAACAAAGTTTTCCAAGCAAGGAGTGAAACTAGAACTTAATGGGGTAATAGATATGGTACCTAATTCATCTTCTCCAAATCCCAAGATGTGACCTGAAAAGTAGCCTCGACAGGAACCGCTGGTGCCCAGACAGAGTGGCTTTTCTTGCCATTGCTTGGTCACTGGACTTTGCTGGAGAGTTAAGAAATTCCTGGAACAAAACACACCACAAACCTACAGTGAAATGCAATAAGCAATTGTCAAACCAGACTATACATCACTTCTCAAGGGAAAAAATACACTCTGTCCTATATGGGAACACTGTGGAAGAACCAGATGAGGATATAGGACTTCAAGACAAGATGGGGTTTGGAAAGGGAAATGAAAAATCCAAGTAGGAAGCTGGGCAGTGGTGGCACACGCCTTTAGTCTCAGTACTTGGGAGCTTGGGAGGCAGAGGCAGGCAGATCTCTGTGAGTTCAAGGCCAGCCTGGTCTACAAAGTGGGTTCTAGGACAGCCATGGCTGTTTCACAGAGAAACCCTATTTCGGGGGAAAAGAAAGAAAGGAAGAAAGAAAAGAAAGAAAGAAAGATCCAAGTAGGAGAAAGTCCCTCCCCTTCCTCCATCTGGAGAGGACTCTTCCCAGGCAGGCAGGTCTCAACCTCAGGCTATGCTGCTGAAAACAGTGTGACAAGGGTGAGTGGAGCACAGGGGAGACACAGTCAGTCCCCTGTCTCTGCAGAAGCCAAGCATGAGTGCCAGCAGCATGGGTTTCATCAATTCCTTATAATCAGCCACCAGGAGACCTTGAAAATTTAGGCTAGATTTTTATTTTGTAGTAGGTGAGCTACACGCACAAGGTCCTGAGAGCTTGACACTACCAAAATTCTCAGTCTTCCAGGGTCATTTCTCAAACAGCTTTCACAACTCCCGTAAAACACGTTTTAGAATTAGATTGAGGATAAAGGGAACAGTCAAAATAAGTGGAAAGTCCCTCACAAGACTGTTTTGCCTTCAAACATTATCCCATAGAACCGATGGAGCCTACTGAAGAACGGTTTTCAAAGCATCTTCTCAATTAAGCTTCCAGATGCGACGAAACACAGGAAGCCATAACGTTTGCATGTGTCCAAGGTCTGACTTGCGGGCCACAGCCGCCTGAAAATATTTTTGTTGTGTGCCAAGCAATACAAGAAACTGTGGCATTAGGAAACATACCCATTGCGATCTCCAAACACGTAGCTTCCGTACAGTCTTTCCGACTGGCAGCCTCTGTAGATGAATCCACCAACCAAAGGACCATTACTGAATGGCTTGAATTCTAAAAGTGATGGCTCACTTTCTGAAAAAAAAATAGCATTAGAGCAAATGAAACATTCTCAGAAGTAAAAGTGGTGCAGACCAATTAATGAGAATTGCAATAATTTAATTCCAAATTGTGTTTCAAAAAGCAAGACACAGATTCTTTCCAGGTATACTTATAAAAATAATGAAACTCTGTTAAAATAGTATCAAGCCATAAGTTTAATGAACTAAAAATGCCCAGCAGGAGCTTGCGATTGTTATCAGCCAGGAGACACCAAGATTCCAACACAACTCAAATCCAGGTGTCGTTTTTGTTTTTTGAGATAGGGTTTCTCTATGCAACAGTCCTGGCTGTTCTGGAACTCACTCTGTAGACCAGGCTGACCTCAAACTCAGACAGCTGCCTGCCTCTGCCTCCCAAGTGCTGGGTGCACCATCACCACCACCAGCCAAATCCAAGGATTTTGAAATTATTGTTATTTACTACAGAACCAAAGTACTTTAAAACTTGAGTTTTGAACAATAAATATCTGTACAAATGGTTCTGTTTACGTTTAGTAAAGCAAACAGACCTATGAAATTATATAAAATGTTTAAAAAGTTTTAAAAGTCCGCACTTCAATGAAAAACCAAAAGCAGAGCACGTAAAGGTTTGTGAGCCCACATTTCCCGCATTCGTAGGGACAGTCTCTCGGTGAGTGGAATCTGACTGGTGGCCCTGCAATAGTTTTGGTCATAGAGCTCCAAGGTTGAAAACTCCAGTGTCAGGAGGCTCCTTGCATGTGGCAAATTCACCTGAGGACTACTTCTCATGCATTTACGTCAAACCAGTCAAATCAGCCACAGTCAGCGGCACTTTGTGGAGGCGCTTTTGGGGTAACACAGTCATTTTAAACAGTTAGCCTGTTCTCTTCTCATGACTATGCTGAAACAGAGCTCGGAAAACACAAGTGGTAGGTGCCCCAGAGTGGGACAGAAGGCATGACTGAATGACTAAGGTTATGAACACTGGGGTCAGGCTGCTGAAATCCATCCTTTACTGTTCAATTCTGTCAGACAACCTTTCTGTACCCCGGTGTCCCCCTCAGTTCAAGGCAGCTGTCACAGTGCCTGTCATTTTCAGTAGTTCTGTGACTGTCTTCACAGTGGCAGCTCTGTGCACTGTGGGTGGGTTTTAAAATATGAAAACTAAGGTTGTTATTACTCTGTTTTGTCTGGATGTTCATGTAATTAGTAGCGTTTAGTTTAATCCCGTGGTATAGCCAAATCCATTGCACTAGCCAGTATCTTGTTAGATTTTTTTTTCCCAAACAATGTTATTATTTGATCTGACTTTTTAAGGTGTACACACACACACACACACACACACACACACACACACACACACACACACACGAAGGGAGAGAGGCAGGGAGAGAGGGAGGGAGGGAGCAGAGAAGGGAGGGAGGGAAGGGAAAAGGGAAAGAGGGAGGGAGAAAAATACCTAGGGGGAAAAACAAAGTAAAATAAGCAGATACGGCATGAACTCACACAGCTGCCTCTTTCCTAGTGCTAAAATAAACAGCTCTGTTGAATGAGTAAATACAAGGAGCAATCAATTTAATAATCTCAGTCTACTGTGTTCCCTAAGTCATAATAACGCTCACTCTCCTGCAGCCTTCAAAAGGAGTGCTCACTATAGCATGGAAAAGAGCTGAGTTTCGGACTTCATTATCCAACTTTATGTCCTAAGTTCTCTGTAAATACTCCAGTGATCATGTTATTAGAAATAACGTTCAAACATTTTATTCCCATGACTTGTTTTTACAAGTCAATTACCTTGTTTTCTCTAAAAGAAACCCATTTTAAAATTATTTTTATTAGAAACATTATTTTCCTAATTGCTCAGAATGTTCAGTAATTTCTTACCTTTAAGCTTATTTCTCTGCATATAAGATGCTAAGACAAGTTCCCTCATAATAAGGGAATAAAGTATCCTGAGTCTCAGATGAGCAAAATGCAAGCCACTGACTTCTGAGACTATTTAACGATTTGAACCTACAGGGAACCGTGCAATCCACGGGAAAGGCAAGTAAGCAGAGGCGCCCTCAGGGCTTGGAGGAGTCCTTGAACCCTTTAAACTGGAGCAGTTTACTCTGTTTTTATGCTTTCTTGAATGCTTATTATGCAAACACTCTTTTTCTCCAATTAATATACTAAAACCAATCTTCGCCTTAACCCAGCCTCCATGAGCTTGACTCACCGTAATCTTTCCCTTTTATTATCTGTAGGATTCTGGCTGATGATCTGTTTTTCCCATTGGAATCTGAGCAAAGTATTGTTAAATTGATGTTTATGTCAGTGGGATGTCGATCCACGGCACATCTACATAATAAAGGAGACAGATACTCATTAATCTCTACCAGGGTCTCTTCCTGACATAGAAAGGAACGCTCTGTGGGCTGGCTAGGATCCTAGGAGCAATTTAGTTGGGATGTTCTTGAAACCACTGAAGGAAACATCTGATGTGTTTGTTTACTCTGCTGAAGCTAATGACCTCGGGAGTGTGTTTCTTAATTTTTTCTGGCTATCTTTCTTCTAATGAATGTTCTCATCATCGTAAAGAACTTTGTTAGCCTATCAGGAAGGATTACCTCATGCATAACACATTGGCAGAGTTTGGAAATATGAATCAGTGCTCGTCAATTCATCTATGCCACACAATGGATGTAATGTATTAGCCTAAGAACTAGTGCTCTGTCCTACGTGGAAAACTAACTTTAAAAAATTACATACATTAATATATACCATGTGTGTGATGTGTGTGTGCGCGTGGGCATCATGTGTATAAGGTGTGGCGGTCAGAGGACAATCTGTGGAAGTGGGTTTTCTTATTTTCCTTCTGCTCCTGGGAGTGGACTCAAATGTTATGTTTGGTGGCAAGTGCCTTTACCCACGGAGCAATCTCACCAGTCCTTCTAATATACCAGGGAGTTAGAGTGCAATAAAGCACGCGCTCCAGTCCAGGGACTGAAACACACCTGGCATGCACACGCGTGGAGCACGGAGGTCTTTTACTTCTACCTTGTCTTCATGTCCTACATACCTAACGTGGAGATCAGAATCTCCCTGTGGTTCTAACTGCTGATGGAGTTCCGCAGGGGCCAAGGGTCACGACATTCCTGTTACTAGTCTAGGTCTAGTAACATTCACTAGGCATGCATAAGTGAATAAGGGACTAGGATTGGAGAGAGAATGAAGCCTAGTGACAATGTCTGAATGTCTCAAAAATGCAAACCAACAAGCAAAACCCCCAAATCCATCAATCAATCAAACAAACAAAAAACCCAGACTTGACACGTTGGGAGCATGTAATCCTGTTCCAGGGCTGAGGGGTTACCACTCTATGAATTATGGGATTCTAAGCAGTCTCCTTGGCCTTGACCCATTAGATGACAGTACTGTGGTCCTGCCTTTACCCCCTCTCATCCCAATTATGAAATCTAAAACTGTCTCTAGACATTGTCAAATGTCCCCAGCAGCAAAAACATTCCATTGAAATTGCTATTTGGGCCAACAAAATACATTAACTACTTATAAACCAAACCACTGGGCTTTAAATAAATGAAAAATGTTAAATGGTGAGAGTAGGGCTTCAGAGATGCAAATTCCTTTACTAAAATAAAACAAAACCACTGAGGGCTCCCATCAACCCATTGCTGATAAGAAGCAGGAGCTGGGACAGCTGTACAGACAAGACCCCCACTGTCCTCAGCGGTTCTCACAGCAGTCTGCCAGGGATGTTGTGACATAATGAGGAACTTCAGTCTGCACCGGCTGAGGCGATTCCTTCAAGTACCTTTTATTTTGAAGAGGGAGAATTTATGTCAAAAAGTAGCTTGACTTGTTTCCAACAAGAAGCAGCGAACGTGCTGACAGAGGCGGCTTTCCCTGAGGTGAGCTGCTGGCGACTGTGACTTCTCCAGCTTCTCATGTGAAAAGGAGGCAGGCGTGAAACTGAGTAGGGGAGGCTAAGATGGTGGGCGCCTGTCCCCATCCATGTGTCTAAAAGCGGCACAGAGTGCGTACCACCCAGGGTGGCTGCTGCTGTCAGCACTGATGTGCTCACTGAAAGCCATCCTCCTGAGGATGATGACAATGGCAGGGGGCTGGCAGTGTGGGCACAGGTTTACCACTGCTCATTGTACCTTATGGTCACATTACTGTGAACCTATGACTTATTTTTGGAATTAAAAAAGAAGATGTTGGACTGGGGAGATTAATCAGTGGGTAAGAATGTGTAAGAAGACCTGAGTTTGATTTCCTACCATCCTCAGAAAGTTCAGACATGACACCAGCCTGTAACTTTAGTATTGGGAATCGTGTGTGTATGCGTGTGTGTGTGGTGGGGGAGAGGTCGGTATTAGAAAAGACAGAGCTGCCCAGCCAGGCTCACTGAAATATCAGGCTTCAGGTTCAGTAACACATCTGTTTCTAAAAATAACGGAAAGGAGGAAGGGGGATGGTCGAGGAAGACATCTGACTTCCTCCTGTGCTCTACCTTCTACATGTGAAAGCATGGGTGTGTATACACACACCACACACATACACACACACACACACACTCACACACACACACACAGTTAAAAAGGTGCTATACGGTCAGTTACTCAGACCACCACAGGAGGAGTACCTAGTCTAGCACCCTGAAGGGGGTGTGTACTTCCAGCCAGTAATGGTTTTAGCGTCTTTTCTCTTCATTAAATCTTTATCTGAGAGTCTCTGCAAGGAAAGCAGAATACAGAAGAATTTTTCTCTAGCCTTCCATTGCCAGAGGAAGCAGGGCTCCAAATGGCACAGGCATCTTGCCACGCGAAGAGTCTGGAAAGCGCCTCATCACTGGGGCTCGGACCCCCAGGAAGGTTGCAGGACCGCTCTGGAGGGAGGGTGGTGACTCAGGCCGCTTCACTTCAAAGTGCTGCTTTGTGGTGTGTGCGTTGTGAGCTATAGGAATGGAATGTGACAGTTTCCTCCACATCCTGACCCCACCGTAAGTATTCCCTGCTGAACAGATTTTAAGATCTGTGGAGATGCCAAAAAGGAAATGAACTGTGGACTCGGGCTTTGATGGAGGGAAGATGAAGGGCATGAGGGATTTTAAAAATAAAAAGTTTGAGAAATATTCACCTTGCACATAGTGAACACTTAATAAACATTAAATAGCAATAATAACTAAGCTAGTAAATGAATGAATGTGGCCACATACCCCCTAGTCTGAATGACAGACCAGACTGGAAAGGGTTCCATCAGAGAATTTCTGTTATAGGTCATAGAATTTTAAGGTGCCCGAAATCCTTCATTCTACAGACTTCTTAGTTTTCTCTTCTTTATGATTCATTATAGTATAAGCAGAAAACCGCCAACACGAGTTCCTTTACTAAGTTTTTAAAGCATGAAAGACATTAACATTTACCTCAACTCCTTGCAAATTAACACCCTACCATCTTGTATTAAGTGAAGCCATGGCAGTAAGAACTTCTGTGTGAGGCACTAGGCACCTGCGATTCTCCTCTATGATCCCGACAGAGCCCTCAGAGCACACTCGCTACCTACCACGTCTGTGTAACAGCTGCGAGGAGCACATCCTGGCATCCCAGTGCCCTCTGCAGTCAGCAGGGCATCACAAGCACACGCTACCCTCACCAAGGGACGGATGCTACTGATGTAAGAGGGGGCTGGGGATCCTAGGAGCGAGTTCCCCCTAGGAGGATGAGTTTGGCAACTTCTCTGTCTCCCTCCGGACCCTTTGCTCTCCCCTTCCACTGTGAAAGGAGGAAGCAGGCTCTCAGCAGACACTGAGCAGGTGCTGGCACTGGCGCCTCAGATTGCCCAGCATCCAGAACTGTGAGCCAAAAACCACCTACTGTTTGTAAATTTCCCAGTATGTGGCATCCTATTGAAGCGGCATAAAACAGACCAAGCCAACAGGAAAATAAAACTTAGAGGTATTTAAAGGAAGAAAGCCAAAGGGCATCTAACAGTAATTCCCTCCATTTTTTTCTAAGAGCTTATGTTTTCCCTTGCTCAAGCTTTTTTTTTTTTTTTAACTTTCATCACACGAGTGCTGGAAGTGGACTAACTACTTGCTTAGTTAATACCCCACTATGAGTTTAGAAGTACAGAGGGTTACCACCCGTTGGCTACTTGGCGGCCAAAAATTCTATTTCTCTTCCTAGATCTCAAATTCTGTCTTTTTTTTTTTCCTGAAAGTAGGGACAGGCTAGGCAGATGTCCTCACCTGCCTGGATCATGGAGCCCATGGGCAAACACTTCTGGGGGCTGGTTGGTGCTGTTGAAGTGGGGGTTGCTCCGTGGTATGGAGTAAGGCACATTGCACATGTCGGTGTCCACATCCAGCCTCAGCACGGAGCCTGTGAAATCACTGAGAAATTGAGGGCAGTGAGTACTTCCTGTTTGGGTTGTGTGTTTCACCTGCACACAAGGGGTGAAGTTGCTCTAAGGAGAAAGAAACTATCCCCTCTTTTGACTCAAAATTGCTTGAGTTGCAAATTCCATATGGCAAGGAATGAGATGAGTTTGGGCACAGATGGAGGTGGTCAAGGATGTGGCATAGTATGCTCCTGGCTTTTTTTTTTTTTTAAATCTGTCCTTTTTCATCATTGCCAGGCTATGGGTTTTATGCCCTCAAGACATTAGTGTAGGGAGCATCTACTACCCAGCTGCTGGGCCCAGAGGAAGAGGTGCCCTCCCCAGCGCTGTGTGACACAGGGCAGCCTCTGCAGCCTTTTAGGACAAAGCAAAGGGACCCTCCAGCATACACATGGACCACATGTTCAACCATCAGCTATAGTCTCTAGGTGCTGCCTCAGATCCCATGTCCTGGCATTGAAAGTATGTTTATGCCAAAGAGTACTTGTTGATAAGCAGTGTGTTACCTTAACCCATCCATCTCCTCCATGTCATCCAGCGTGATCATACCGTCCCCAAGGATGATGTACAAAAAACCATCAGGACCAAAGAGCAGCTGTCCTCCGAGATGCTTTCGGTGGAGCTCAGCAACTTCCAGAAACACCCTGGCTGTTCTCACATCAACTTGATGGGGATTTTTCCTGCATGAGGGAGGGGAAGCGCCATGAGTCTTCAGGTATAATGTGAATTCACTGGAGAAGAAGCAGTGTACAGATACATTTGAAACAGAGCTAATCAATTACTCTGAAAAATTACTGAAATTTTACTAAATTATTGAATTACTGAAAAATTAAAATAATTTCTACATTTTGGAAACATTATTAAAGTTGATGATAACTGAGGAAAAGTACCAAAGATATTATTTTACTTAATTTCCCTTACACACACACACACACGCGCACGCACGCATGCACACACACACGTATGTGCACACAAACACATACATGCACGTGTTTTAAGCCATGAGAAGATTCTGCTTTGATTACTACCAGTTCATGTAATCATTTCTAAATAGTGAAGAGATGAAGACGAGAAAGCAATGTGGCAGGGTTTTCAGGCTTCCGATCAAATTAGTTAGGGATACCTGGACACTGTGTATTCCACAAGTCTGAGGATGTGGTCATGAGGCCCGATAGCCCACCGTTCTTGGTTGGTGGTATAAGACACATACAGCTTTCCATTTTTCTTGTAATTGGGATGGAATGCAAGGCTTAGCAGGCCCCTTTCATCTCCTCCCTGCAGTCAAATGAAAAACACAAAGAATTGTGAAGTTAATTATGCTTTTTATTGTGTTTCAACTGGGACCCCCCAAAAAAGCCTCTTCCTTTCTTCTGGGTAATCTTTGCCCAACTTTTTTCCTTTTCTCCTTTGCCTACTGCACAGAAAAAGATAATAAAACAGTTCTCTATGTTGCTCTCTTTAAAGGTTAAGAACAAGACAATTGTCTGTGCGGTTTTCTAGGTACTCTTATGCCATGTTAGTCGAGAGATTTGTACAGGTAATCTTGGGAAGCTGGACAGAGCAGAATTCTTCACTGGGTTATGAGGTTGTTTGTAGTGCATAGGAGACAAATAACACTTCACAATCAACAGTTACTTCTAATCCAGCTCACCAAAACCTAAAACACAGGGCAGGCTGCCAGCTCCCATTGTCTTGGCAATATGTTTAGAAAGCAGTTAAATTGCTTGTGTAACGTATAAACCTTTGCTTCACCCGGAGGCACCGACATCAGCTGTCACAGCGATGGTGGTCTGTGCCTCACAGCGAGGTAGCAGCAGCCTCAGCCAGCTATACAGAGAGGAGGTATTTTTACATGCATCCTGACACAGAGAATAGAAGGATGAAGAGATGAGGAGAGCAAACAGAAGGACCAGAGTGGGGGTGGGAGAAACATGAGAAAGGAACGGGATGCTAGGAAATAAAAGAAAAATCTCAAACAGCTCTCCTTTGTTATTGCGTGAACGTCAAGGACTGTATACATTAGACACGCCAAATGCTAGAGCAATTAAAACATCATCATGTTCGGAAATAGAACGGCATTTTATCTTCATTTTCTGCTAATCCAGCTTGTGGAAATTCAATACGGTCTTAGCATTTGTGCATCCCACGGGTAGTCTAGGAGTACCCGTCCTGGAATGAAAGCATCTGAAATGACGTAGGTCAGAGACTAAATTCCACACTCTAGGAAATGAGAGAACGTTCTTCTCTGAAGCCTGGTGCGTTATCCACTGCAGTAACATCCTGCGACGGAAACTGGATTCTACAATTGCTCATCCCCTATTTACGCCTTTAGCATTGCATTTGCTTTGACAAAATATAGTGAGTGATTAACTTCTGAAGTGTTAAATGGGGGAAAATCGGTTATATAAGAACTTCTTTGCATAGTCATGGTCAGTAATGGTCTACTGTCAGTCCCGCTCCACAACCTCTGTCACCAGCCCAGAACAGAGGTGCAATTTGTATGGTTCATCATTCTGAGAGCATAAAATTTTAGGCATAAAAATTCATTTTTAATCAACCTTGTTTGATTTGTTTCTCGGCTCAGAAATAAATGTGCTTGGCTACATAGCACCCAAAGTAGAAACATTCAGACTTTGAGAGTTGCATAAATAAAACACTGGCTGGAAATGTCCGGTAACTACTGATTCATTTATTCAAGTGTTAACCTTTTCGCACATCGCCATATGCCTGATTTTAACTTTAATCATTAGAGTCAGATGCTAATGACCATGATTTATAACTGTGCCTCTGTTCTATGATGATGGTTTCAATGCGGACTCTGTGCTGGTGTTCCACTCCTCACATCGTTGGGAGACAAATATCCCTTGGCTCTTAGAGGACTCAGAAGCTGAGATGTGTAACTCAGATCTGGATGCAGGGTGTCTGCACACTTTAACCATTCTGACAGATTGCAAGAGGAAGCCCATCGGTGGGATTTGTCTATGATTAATTGTCCTCCCCAATACTTCTCTCTAAAACTATGGGACAGGCTAAGTGCCGCCTGCCTGCTTCCCAGGCGGTTGTGGTCACTGTAGGAAGCTTTGGTTGAAAGTCGCTGTTAATCAAATAGAAACACAGCCTGAAGAGGAGAGCAGCATGTTTCAGACTGAGCTGCTGCTTTTCAGGAATGAAGGAATGGTCATTAGCAGGCAAATGGAAGGGCCACACAAATCGACAGGCAGGAGTGGGCATTGGTTCACTCTAGACACACATGACTCACACCCATGAATCCAGAGCACCACAGACATAGCAAAGTGCTAAATCTAGAAAACAAATGAGTTGTAAATGAGAAGGAAATAGATAATACATTTTTAAAAAACTCAAAAATTTGAACACTTTTCAAGCTGCACAATTGACATTTGATTAATTTAGGACATAGGATCTTCTTTTTCCAAAGAACCTTCTGGTATGAAGTTGAGTTCTGATTGGTTTAGAAACTTGATTACTTAAGTCATTTCCAAGAAAAAATTTTCATAACTATATTGGTGAGAATATTTCATGTGTTGTATAAATCTTATGGCTGTCTCTAATGATAGCCAAGGCTCAGGCATTAGGAAAGTCTGTTAACTCCAACCGAACCAGGAGACTGAAATATTGATAGGTGATTCACCTGAATTAGCTTTTATAGTGATGTTGTCTAAATTAAAATACGTTATGAGCAAATCATGAGTGAACTCTCAAATGGAAACCTGCTTTTGAGGTCTGGCTCACTTCTCAAGGTTTACATGAAGAAACATGTTGATTGGCACTGAAAGTTGACTTCATGGCAGAGTCAGGGGTCTTCTCACGCTGACGCCATCAGATATTTCAAGTCTCAGGTCCCTGACATGGCTCCAGCTCTAGGCAGTAACAGACACTGTCCCAGCAGAGGGATAGCTGAAGATAGGTCCTTAAGACCTCTGTTCTTCCTGTGATCATACACCCTTTCCACCCAAGTTCTAACTGTACGGGCTCACAGCCTCGTTCTGTTCTCCCTCAGTTCCGGGGCCTCATTGCCTCCCCTCTATTGGAAACTCCACTAAACCACTTTTAAAGGTTCAGCAGGAAGAAACAATCAGCCTTCTGTCAACTTCACGGACGTTCCTCCGACATTCCTCCTCACTCCTCTCATCCTTCCCCTCATGATGGGTGGCTTTAAGGCTCAGAGCTTACGGAATGGAAACCATGAGCTCCCTCCAGAAATGCTAGGAGGTAAAAATTGATCCCGGGAGCATCTGAGGAGAATGAATCATTTAAGATGAGCTGAGTTGACTAAGAGTCCAAGCACACTCACTGAGTGGAGGGTGGAGGGAAGCTTCACAGTCCAGGGAGCTGGGCCATTTAGAAAGAGTCTGGCTTCTAACACCATGCTTTGAAAATCTATTAGCCAATGTGCAAAATGATGGTCATTACCCGTGTGCATGGCGGTTACTTTCTTCCCCCTCAAATCCTCACATTGAACTTTGGGCTTCATGATTAGTTACAGACACTTCGTATGCAAGTTGTGCTTCAAGTGACTGTGCACACTGAAGCATGAGACCCAAACCAGAGCTAACAGAGCGAGACACTTCTGACATTGCAAAACACGGTTATCTTCTGCAAAGCCCATGTGTGAGAGTTTTCTAGTCAAGCTAAAAAAGGAGGAAGGAAGGAAGGAAGGAAGGAAAAAGTTTACAAGAACACCCTGGTGCTATTTTAAATAAGATCGTGATAGCATGTTATCAGGTTGGACAAACTCATCGCTCTGGCTAGAGCCTGGTGCCTCGGGCTAGCATGCTAGCCTCTTTTCCTTCCTCAGCTCTCTCAGTAGTGCAGCAAGTCTGGACAGCTCCACACAACCACAAGTGGATATCAAAATAGGATTGTTGAATGAGTTGAAAACAATGTCCTTAATCTGTTTGGAATCTTGAGCTTGATCCATGTTTCCAGATACATCAGAAGGCTTCTCCAGGTACTTCTGGTCATTCAGTTCTGGGGAGCCATCTCATAGGGCCACAGGGTAAGAGATTTGCACCCTCAGCTGAATACTGAAGATTTTAACAGACCAGCTCTTCTGTTGTAATGTTGGGATAAACCTTACCCTATGGAGCAGATCAAAGTTCTAACAAATTGTGGAAGAATGTTCTTCTTGCCGGGCAGTGGTGGCATACGCCTTTAATCCCAGCACTCGGGAGGCAGAGGCAGGCGGATCTTTGTGAGTTCGAGACCAGCCTGGTCTACAAGAGCTAGTTCCAGGACAGGCTCCAAAGCCACAGAGAAACCCTGTCTCAAAAAACCAAAAAAAAAAAAAAACCAACCAACCAAACAACAACAAAGAGTGCTCATTGGCTGGCGCCTGAGCCACCTCCCCAAACCTAAGGTCCTGAAAACAATACAAGAGTGGCATTCTCAAATGAAAGCTGCAGTGTTCTTCTTTGAATAATATGAAAAGTCCATTAGGAAAAGAGAGATATCTCTAAAATGATTATAAAAGAAAATATATTTTTCTCTTTGAGGTATTTGTCTTTCATTGTGATGTCATCTACAGAAAGCATTCTCCTTATACTCTTTAGAAACATTTTTAGACTTACTTATCTTTATTTTATGTGTGCGAGTGTTTTGTCTGCATGGATGTATGTATGTCAGAAGGCAATGGATCCCCTGGAACTGGAGTTACGGGTGGAAGTAAGCTGTGGATACTGGGAACCAAACCCAGGCCCCACGCAAGAGCAGCAAGCTCTCTTCTCTGCTGAATCGTCTCTCTAACTCCCTCCCTCTACTTCCAGTATGAGGTAAACTTAGCTTATTTTGAGTCTTTACTTCTCTTACATTTGCTTCCATCCCCTTTGGGGAATGCAGGCTTGAGTGTTTTAGGACCGTGCAGTGTGGAACCGGAAGCTGGATGCATCACTACTCATCTTTGCATAGATTTTCTTCAGTGTTCTTTGACATATAACATATAACTAAGTAACTGGACTTCAAGTCCAGAGTCTTTCTTCTGGAGCCCTCGTCGTCTAAGGTATTACAGTGTCTAGGGATCAGGGCGAGGTACCTTTGGGGCAGGTTATTGTGCTGACTGCATGGTCATTTTAATTTAGTTTTTAAAAAGGCTCTACAGGTAGGGGTGGTTGCACGTGCCTATAATCCCAGCACTTGGGAGATAGATGCAGGAGGATCAGGAGTTCAATGCCAGTGTCTGTTATGTAATGTATCTGAGACTGGCTTGGGTTATCCAGATCTCTTGTTTCTAAACAATGCAAAATTGAAACAATAACGAGGATCTTAAGCACATAAGGCTTAGCCTTCTTGAGTGTGACGTCATCAACCATAACGGCTATGGCTCTAATGGTGAAGAAACATAAGTACACCTGTAATCAAAAAATTGTTACTGCCTCAATAATTAGGAACTAGCACTAGTTGAGGAGATGTTTATTGAGTCGGTGTCAGATTTTGCTTGGCAGTCAGGATAAGGCCTCCTGGTCCTCAAACATGGAGGCAGATGTCACATTTCTACCACACTCTCTGAGACTCTGATGTTTTTCAGTGGTGAAACCATGCTACGTCATTAGAAATGGGCATTTTCAAACAGCAGGAGCTGCAGAGAGTCCAGAAATAGTTGGGTCATCTTTTCATCAAAGGTTTATTTTCTCAGGTACTCACAGATGTTAGCAACTCCAAGACTTAGTAACAAAAAGAAAGAGCTTGACTTCTGAACAGCTAAATTACTTGAAGAATTAGGCAAGTTTCTACAGATGGTAAGGCCATTTTCTTAAGTGATATCAGGGCATAGAAGGGAGCGACAGCCTTGGGTAGAATTGTTGTTCCCTTAATCCCAAAGGAATCTCTGAGAATTAACAGTGGATCAGAATAGTGGCATTTTTAAGCATCTCTAAACCACGTCATGCTGACTTTCTTACGGAAGGAAAGTCTATCATGGCACACCTATTAATGTAGCTGCCATGGTAGAAATAGTCCTGATGATCTTCAGAACGAGTGAGAGCAGCCATCAGAAGTGAGGGAGAAAGAGAAGACAGTTCTACAAACAGTGGGCGAATGAAATGTGTGTGTATATGCTAATCAGGAGCAGAACTCCTGGCTGTGTAGTTGTCATGACAGGAGAGACTACCAAATATGGAAGAGCCTGCCTGACGGGAAATCTTAGCATCTTAGGCATCTAAAACTGTGTTCTATATTCTTTTTCTTTGTTCCCAGTTTTGAAATATGCTGTAGGGTACTGTTTTCGTCTTTGTTTTGTTTTACACCTTCTGGAGAAGGTTGAAGGCACTGCCTTTCAGCAGTTCTGACTCTGTAATTTCAACCCTGAAGAAGAGCCAATCGCAGAGGGATCTTGAATGAATTTACAGGAAGGAATACACGCATAATAAAAAGCACAATTTGTGTTTGTCTCTAGTTCCTGGCTCAGAGCCTCAAAACCTCTTGGAACTTCCAGAGTGACAGGAGTGTCATTTTACTTATAAAGCAGTCTTCCCACTATACCTGAGCTCCTCGAATGGTCTGACTACTGGTGGGCCCCTAGGCAACTCAGGTGTGTAGGCAGTGGCAGAGAAGACAACCACCCGTCTGGAGAATTGAAACCTTCAGCTCTCTTCTTCCCACCCCGAGTGGGAGCTGATGACTAAGTTCACTCACCAATGACCAACAATTTAATCTGTTCTGTCTATGTAACAAAATCTCTATTAACAACTTGTGTTCAGTTGGTTGAAGTGCTTGCTGAGCAAGTGTGAAGACCTGAGTTTGAATCCCTGGGGCCCACATAAAGCTGGCTGTGGTCCATGTAATCCCAGCGCTAGTGTTTCACAATAAGCAGAGACAGAGCATCCCCAAATGCTTGTAGGCCAGCACACAGTAAGAGACCCTGTCGTGAAAAAGGTAGAAGGCAGGGACTCAGATATGAAGCTGTCCTGTGTCCTCTACATGCAACCCCGCCCACACGCACATGTTCTCCTCCAATCCTACACATACAGTTTAAACAATGAACCACAACCCAATCCCTCCTCAACAGTCGAGTCCAGGGAGGGAAGTGTTTTCACAGAGGGCATGGGCCATCCATGGAACCCTGCCTTCTACAGTGTTCAGCTTCATGGCTCCTACATTTCTCTCTCACATTTCATACCTATGGGGTCAAGTACACATTTAGATACTGAAAATTTATACCACAATACTTTATGTACCTGTGTTTGGGATTTATTTTGTGTTAAATTTATGCTCGTCAAGTAGAATTAAACTATGTTTCTACTTCCAGGTCTTCCCAGGCTGCATTTGACACAGTGCATTTTCTTTGGAAAATGGAGGCAGTGTACCCATTCCCATGTCCAGGTCGTGGTCATCTGCCATAGTATTGCTAATACATGTGGCATAGGAATTTAAATTATGCCAGGGAATGGCCTGAACACTAGGGCTTTTGGCTTAATATATGTCTCGTGGTAATAATTTTGAGACATTCCAAAATTCATTTTGCTAAAGCATTTCTAAAAGATGACAGGCTTCAATACAGTTCAGCTCTGTGATACACATATTTGTAAAGATAAAGGAACAAAACAATAAGCTTACAAAAGAGTTAGCTCCTCTCAGAAACAGTGCTACACATTTTTCTGAAGAAAGATTTTAGAAATGTTTGTGCCATTTAGGAAAAGTAAAGACCTTACTCTGTGATTTTAGGCTAAATAAAAATAAATAAAATTATAAGACAAACTAAAGGAACTTCATGGGATTGAGAAGTAAGGGGAAGTAAGAAGTATTTTGTGAAAGAAAAGCATTATAGTTCACTAAATTATTCTGTTATGACCTACGGGCTAAGTACATGTTGGACCTTAGGCATTTCTGAATGAGGGCGTAAGTTGATAGCTGAATGTATGCTTAGCCTGCACAAAGGACTCTGTGTACAAAGAGCGCATGCGCGCGCATACACACACACACACACACACACACACACACACACACTCCCACACACGCGCACGCGCGTTATTTTTAAGATAACCGTAAAAGGGTAAAATATTGGGTAATTACATTGTTAAACACACTGAGTGTCAGTTATGTAAAATAGGAATTAGAACAATTCTCCCCGAGGCTGGAAACTTCTTGAAGGTGTGCTCTCACCTCCCTAGGAAGACAAGTCCCAACAGTAGCCTGTGCTGTGTGTGCCCTTACCATGTCCCAGAGACGGCATTGGGAACTCGCGAGGGCTAGCTTAAACTCTCCAGCAATTTTAGGGCTGGGCGCGATTTCACTGGTACCTTTGTTTTTTTGGAGAAGGGATTAATGAATTTGTCCATGATGTATGATTAGAAATGGCAGAGCAGGGCTCATCTTTGACTGGAGCACAAAAATTTAAAACCTTTGTCATAGTCTGTGACCAACTTTTTCCTAAAACAAAGGAGACATGGGGCTGGGGCTAGCTTCGTTCGCCGCACTCACTGCTCAGGAGCCAAGGTTTTGAAATAGTCTGGCTTAGGTTTATCAGTCCTACAGGGGAAAATGGTGAACGCTGTATCTTAGTTATTTTAGCTAATAGGTGGTAGTTTAACTGAAGTCAGCTATTTTTAACTTATACAGTCACGTATGCATCTAGTTATCTTTTAAAAATGCTTTTCTCTTTGGGAAAAGAGTAATTAATTTTTTAAATACAGACCTTCAGAAGTCAAAAGAGAAGGAAGCTAGAATGTTGCTTATTGATTTGATCATACCGAAGGGGTATGAACCACGGTTCAGCAGAAGGAGGCACAGGGCAGGTTTAACTGAACTCGTCTTACACATGTTCAGCACCTCCTCCCAAGTACTGTACAATAAAGCTAAGCTTCTGTGACACCCTCCCAAGTACTGTACAATAAAGCTAAGCTTCTGTGACACCCTCCCAAGTACT
>JAQHUG010000243.1:2601994-2616437 GCA_028555095.1 Dicrostonyx torquatus
TTCTGTGACACCCTCCCAAGTACTGTACAATAAAGCTAAGCTTCTGTGACACCCTCCCAAGTACTGTACAATAAAGCTAAGCTTCTGTGACACCCCCCCAACTGCCACTCTTCGTTATCTTTAACAACGCAGCGCCGTGTTGATAAAGAAACTACCAGAGAAGAACAAGTTCTGCCTTGCCTCATTTCTGTGCTGTGCTATAAATAATCTTACCAAAGCCAAGTGAAGACTGGCGGTTTGGTGCCATGGCAGCTGCCGTGTGGAGAGATGTGGGCACTCAGCTCCTCAACACCGGTGGACACCATTGCAGAACGACCCACAGACCTAGACTCACTTCCCCCTGCAGTGTGTTCTCGCCATTATTCCCCTGTGTTCAAATCCTATTCCTTCATTGTTTCACAGACTCTTTTGTGAAGAAGTAATCAAAGATGTAAAATGATTAAATAAGCAACCCATTAAGCATGAGGAAGTGTCATCCTGATTTTTTTAGCTGGACCGTTCACACGGACTAGTTCCACCGACTCTCCTCAATGGAGTAGGACACTCATGGATTACTTCATGGTAGAATTTGCTTCGTCATTTGATGGGGCCTAGGGGTTCATGTAGCATGTCTTTGAGAATAGCCATTCAAGATTGCTCAGAGACTTGGGAAGATAAAGAATGTCAAGCCACCGACATCCAAAGCAATGCTTGAATTGAGCACAGCAATGAGAAGGGCAGAAAGAAACTGAGGCTCCACGGCACATTCACTCGTTCTCCAGATAAAAGTTTCAATGGGAGAATGTGATTTTAAAGTAAAGAACGTGAAGCCTCCATTTATTCTGACGAGAAGCCGTGTGCTATGGGGAGCAGTCTTGCCTTGCTTGGAGCCATCCAAAGGACGCCTGGACTTCACAAAACCGCAGGCATGGAAAGACAGACTCCACTTCCTATTCAACAGCAGCCCCCACTTACTTTTGATAAATCCTTGTCTCTCTTCTCAGGAAATGTAGGTGGTGTGTGTTAATGGTAGTTTATTAATGAGTTGTAGGCATATACACTGGGCCATTGTAGGAATCTAGTTGAGTTTTTAAAAAAGAATAGCACTAAAAATAGTATGAATTCTGAAGTTAAACATAAAGTAATTTGTTTAGTAAACAAAGAGAAGATTTGGAGCCACTCCAACATTGCTGTGCTCTCTGGGAGAGTGACAGTGAATCCTACACATTATAGATGAGTCCTCTGTAAAAGGTGCTCGCAGCTTGTGGTGGAAGGAGACACACTTCTGCTGTGGCACACAGCTCTGAAAATGACTTCGGAAGCGCGTTGACGAGCATAGCACACGCTTATTTAAGCTCCACACTTACTAAATTTAGATTCAAAGTTGGATATTCAACAATAAACTGAAGAAGTCTGTGAGATCCTTAAAGGCAGAGGTGTCATCCACGGAAAGAATTTGTGTGTCAGAATATTAGATTATGTAACAAAATGAAATGAACATTGCTTGGTTATGATTGGGTAGGATCAATTTTGCCTTCTTTCATTCCCTCAGGGATTCTCCTTAGGATCATTCTCAGAAGTATTAGCGTTAATAAAAAACCTGTTAGGTTGAGTCTGGTGTGTTAGCTGATGCCTTTAGTCCTAGTACTCTGGAGGCAGACGCAGGTGGAAGGGTCTTTGGTGAACGTAGTGAATTCAGGGCAGTCAGAGTATATAAGCAAATCTTGTTTGTAAACAATTCCTTTGAGATAAAGGAGAAAATTTAGAAAACATGCTAACTTCTTCAGACTTCCTTATATATTTTCATATATATGTGTGTGTATGTGTGATTCCATATATTTGCCATTTGTGTATTTATATATTTGTTTATGTGTTACTTTAAGGCAGAGCTTCACTATTAACCCAAAGGGGCTTGTAACTGACTATGTGACTATACCCATGACTCTGCAGCCTCGAATTTCCAAGGCTGTGTGAGTGAACAAGCCTGGGTTCAAGTTCATTTTATTTCATGGATGAAGTGTCCTTCCATTGTCTTAATACTTGAAGCTCGTTTATTTATTTGTTTGTTTGTTTTTTGAATGACTTAGTCTATAATAAAGGCAAACTTAATGAACTCATAAGCATCAGGGATGTACTTTCATAAGGATGAAATGAAAGTCAATTTTTTGAGTGTTTGGAATATTAGATTTTTATAGTGAGAATGAATGAAATAAAGAGAGTGGTGAGGATGCGTTCTCCGCTAGGATCTCTGAGGCAGGAAGTCTGGCTGTCGGGTTTTCAACATTAGACACAGGACTATAAAGTATATTTCTTTCATAGTTTCATGTGATTTATATCTGTGCAGTTGGAAATTTATTTTCCTGCCAGAAAAAGAAGAGATTTAGGGCTTTTTCAATAAGGGCATAAGGGCAAAAAGAAAAATCACAATATAAAAGATAAATGCTCCACTGTAGCAAAGGGTATAAGATTGCTCTTAATGAATCTGACTCCTGGGTTTTATAAAGCCTGCTTTTTATGACGTGCAGCTGATACAGTGGTCGTGCGGCCAGAAGTGTTATCTCCCATCGTGATGTAGGTCTAAGGCTGGTGCACCTGGCTTTCCTAGTCGCACTCTTGGCCATTGCGCATTTCCTCTGCGACTCTAAACAAGAGCTCCAACTGACTTCCATGAGAACAAAAATTGAGCAATTAAATGAGATTATTGCTTTAAAAGGAAGCCTTGAAGAAAACAACCCCAGCAGTTTAGACCACCAAGGAACACTAATAAATTTAAGGAACTATGAGGTTCCCTTCAAGTGACCTCTCTTGAAAAGTTATATAACAGATTGCTGGAACTTCAAGGCCACATAAAAATTATGGCACTTTAAAAATGATTTTCTGAGTTAGAGTTTGAACAAATATGATTTATGTGTCAATTAAACTTGCAATTTACCAAAGTAGCAAAATCAAATTGCTTGCTCTTTGATAATATCATGAAGCACCATTTAATAAAAACAATCAAAATGCAGGGTTCTAGCGACAACAACAGAAGGACTAAAGGAGAAACATTCATTTTTATACAGCTTCATGTTGACTGGTTTACTGCAAAAAAAAAAAAAAACCAACTAGCTATAATCAGTTAGAAATTAGAAAAAAATACGGTGTGTCTCCTATATCTAAACTGAGCAAAGGTGGTTGATATTTTATGTCTTATGTACTTATGTTAATTCTTCTTTTTTATGGCCTTTTTTTGTGACACAGTCTCTCTGTGTAGCCCAAGGCTAACCCCTCCTGCTTCAGCTGTACACACCATAACCCTGGATTAGTATTTATGTATTTATACTAATTCTAGATGAAAGAAATAATGAATATTTGCAAATAAATGCATCTTTAATATGTGTGGAAATGATATATATTAGTTTGGATAAAGTCTAGATTAAAGAATATAAAATCATGGTTGGGCAGTGGTGACGCATGCCTTTAATCCTGGCACTTGGGAAGCAGAGACAGGTGGATCCCTGTGAGTTCGAGGAAAACCTGGTCTACAGAGTGAGTTCCAGGATAGGCTGCAAAGCTACCCAGAAAAACTAAAAAAAGAAAAAAAATTAAATAAAAGACTATAGACTTAGAATAGAATTCATTAAGAAAGTCTAAAGGGAGGGCTCAGATGTTTTCTTATTTCTTCTTATCACTATTAGTGTGTGTGTATATATGTTTGTGTATGTATATGTGTATGAGCATGTGTGTGTGGTGGGAAGAGAAAAAGGTGGTATGTGGGAGCATGTGAAGGTCAGAGGACCACTTTGTAGAACTGCTTCTGTCCTTTCTCAGCTTTGCATGACTTCCAGGGATTGAGCTCAGGTCATCGGGCTTCTGTAGCCAGCTCTTTGACTCCCTGGGCTATCTTGTCAGGCCCTAGATTTCCTAAGTTTTTAAAAGAACCAACGGGAGGAGTAGAGTCTTTAATTGAAATAGAAGCTTGCTGTCCACCGTCTTCATGGAGTTCTGCAGGTTTTCAGTGGGAATAAGTACTGTTTCCTATAGTTTCTCAACAGAAACTTTACTTTGGATTGCTGGGGACAATGTGATGTGGGACCACAGGACCCGTTTGCAGGAATTTCCGACGTTTTAATCACACGAAACTGCTTTCAGTTAACCAGGAAACTGCTCTCAGTTAACCAGGGGAAGAATTAGTGAAAGACAAGCAATTATTTCTGGTATGTTCATTATTTCACACACGAGACAATCTGTACAAAACTGAAGAAAATGGATGCTGTGTATTTTAATTCCCAGCACCCCATGAGGAGGGAGAAGAGTGTCTGCTACCAAACCACAGTGCAAATACGGTATTCATTTTCCTAACAGGCACCATCTCCTCTTTTCAATACCCAGGGCCTCATTCACGTTTATTCTCTTTGGTCTCAGAGCTTGCCATGGGAGTCCAGCCCTTCCCTCAGTCATCAGTGTGATAAGGGAAACCAGTTTTCTACAGCCTGGACACCAAATTCCTAGTCATGCGTATTGCCACACTGAAGGGCATGAACTCGGGGTTCAGACACCAAAGTTTACTGTCAGCTTCCCACTTATGAGCCTTTGATTTGGGGGAGTTCTTAGAACCCCTGTATTTTCAACATACCACAAACAAGGGCATTGGGCATTTCCTACCTTGTGAATCACTGTGAGGTGGTTCACAGAAAGACCAATGGATGGTTTTGACACATTCTGGTGCTTAGTACAATTTCAAATTATTCTCTTACACCATGGCCTGGGCTACTATGTTCTAGCTGGGAGTCAGGTTTTAAGGAAAGATTGTTACAAATAAATGCACAATTCACTTTTAGAAAACAGTATAGACTGTTATGGGAAGGAGCACTAGGATTGGGGATCAGTTTAGTCTAAGGGCTCAGGAAAGGTCTGCCTGGATTGTGCAGTCGAGCTGAACCTTGACAGGAAAGAAGCTACAGCCCCTCGCAGAGAGGCACCTTGTGGAATTGGAGTCAGACAACAATCATGCCTGTCTGTGAGCCCTCGCCCTTCTTTGGAAAAAGAGAAGGCATAAAAGTGTGTGTGCTCTTCACTCTCGCTCTCGGGTCGCGGTGAATCTCAGGGCTGTGAGCGTGTGTGAACACAGTGGAAAGAGTGCGGGTTCTAGCAGAACTTGACTGCCCTAACCCTCGCCTCATGGCTGGCAGGTTGTTTAACTTTGGGACAATAACCCACGTCTGAGCTTTTGCTTCTCTTTCCTGTTGCATGGCCTTTGTAAGCTCCTTTCACAAGGCACCCACCGCACAGCAAAGGACACAGAGAGCAAAGCTGCAGCTTCTAGCGCTTGGATCCCTTGCTGTCAGTCAATCAGCCTGCTCCTCTCCCAAGTGTGGGGCGGGTTTGTCTGTGACCCTGACAGTGGGCAGCGGGAGGGCTATCCTTGACTACACAGAGCATTGAAAGTTCACGACCTATTCTGCCAGTGCTGTGACCACAAGCAATGGAAGAGTGACAGAGGGAGGTATTCTTGTTCTATTTAATGTTGAGAATCTTTCCCTTAGCACAGTAAGAGGGATAGTACCACAGACACATGCAGGAATTCCCGAGGAGCTGAAACACACCATGGACTAGCATTCTCAGGGACATTGCCCATCATGGCGAATGGTGTATAAGTAGGAAAGTGGCTTGAGGTAGCATTGCCCTTGTTAACTCTCAGGGACTGCTTCTATCGTTATGGAGCGGGTTAAAACATGGGTGAAGCTGTTTGCTTTTGATCAAGCGTTTTTCTAATGTAAATCTGAATGGAGGTAAGAAAAGCTTCTTGGCAGGAGTAAAGGGCACCTTGCTCTTCAGTTTTTCTTCTGCAAAGCCATATCTGAGGGTGGTGGGGAGGGAAACAACGCCATCTTTCACATAGATACGCAAAAATCATGATTATTTTACTCCATTTGCTTAAAACAAAAAAAAATGCAATTCTCTGACTCATCATCCACAAAAGAAGATCAAATAATTTCTCAGAGAACACAATAGGCTTCCTTCACCAAAAAGGTTCTAGACCCCTTTTCCAGCCCCAACTTCAGTCATTCTGCCTCAGGGGTGTGTTTCCAGAGAGTGAACTTGACACTCCTCAGCTTTAACCCCAGTGCCTTCGGCCTGGTTTTCCTTCCAGTTGTAGTTTCTCTGGAAGAGTTTCCTGGTATCTTAAGGGTCAGCTCCCATTTTCCTGCAAAGTCTAGGCTCAAGGGTTCTGTATGTCTTTCTCTTTCCTTTCTAGTACTTTCCACACAATCCTAGGCCACCACTCAGCTCTCATCATGTTGTATTACTTGTGTCTACTGTCTCCCTTTACATAAAAGAAAGAATCTTGAGGGGAAGTCACATTTTATTGTTTTCTGACTGTATCCAAGACTTAGCAACTGAGTGCTGCAATTCTGGGCATTAGGATAGTAATAGCATGAATGAATAAAAGGTGGTAAAATTTATAATTCTATCTTATATATGTGTGTATTTTATATCCAGTTTTTACTTCTCTTTTAAAATATAGCCATGTCAAATAAATCATTTAAAAGAATTTATTAGTTAAAAAAATATCAACAGCACTCAGCTGTAAACCCTGGCAACTACAATAATGCCCGGCATGGCAAGATATGCCAGTAGTAGAGGCATGGGTGTCATGAGGGTTAACCAATCACTTTCCAGTTGAATATAAGGTTTGCTGCCCTACAGAAGGAAACCCATGCCTGGTGCTGTAAAATGTGGCCAGGAACCCATAGGGAGCTCATGGCCTCAGGGTGGCGGTGGTGAACCCAATGCTACCATTCTGCTAAAGGAGCATTCTATCAAACTGCCTTCTACATTCTTTATCTCTCTACCCGTGGTGCAGCTCTCAGACTGTGGTGAATGGATACCTCGCAGCTGGTCAACATCAGAGAATAAGTTTCAGCCATAAATGGGGCATCTCCTATCTTCCCTAAGGCTGAGGAACAACTGTCCAGGAAAGAGAGGATAGTGAGATCGGAAGAGGAGTCCCAGAGGACTGGAGCTCTGTGCTTGTGACCTCAGAGAGCACCTGCTGTGTAAGGCCAAGCCAGAAGACATTCCCAGATGGGATAGGAAGAGGTTCCCCAGTCCCCACCCACTGAGGAACTATGGATGGCTTCCGAGGGAGGGACGCTCAGCTTGCTTTCAGGGTGTGGCTCCTAGGAGGCTGACTTGCTCTATGGATGCCCCACATCCGGGAGCACATGGGCAGCATAGACTGGGGTCAATGAGTTACTAAAGAAAAGAACAACAAGAAGAAGATACAAAATTGGTGGCGGGTAGAAAGGTGGTGTTGGATCTGGGAGGAGTTAGGGGAAGACGTTAGAGTAAATATGATTAAAACACAATGTATGAAATTCTCAAAGAATTTATAAAGTAATCTAACAAAAGAAAAAGCACAGAAGCAAGGAGTTAGTAAGAATAAAGTGTCAGCAATTCCAACTGACTTTTAGTTGAAGCAGTGTGTTTAATCCGTACAAACCGGTGTGAAATGCCTTTCCCTGACAATGAAGGGTGCTGAAAAAGCCGTGTAAAGCTGAAGGGAATATCAGTGCAGATGAAAGTGTCAGTGTAAAACGGGAGTCTCAAGAAAGGTGAGGAGTTCAGACAAAAACCAAGTCACCATTTTGCATTCTGAAATTCATGAAATTTCTCTTTGCTTCCTTGTTGTGTCTTATGAAAACAATAAAGAGAACTAGCGTAGTAGAGCGATCCCAGAAATGCTCCCCAGAACTAATATCTCCAGAAGACATCATGTGGAGTGTCATCCCGGAAACGCTCCCCGGGACTAATGTCTCCGGAAGACATCATGTGACCTGTCATCCCGGAAACACTCCCTGGGACTAATGTCTCCAGAAGACATCATGTGACCTGTCATCCCAGAAACACTCCCTGGGACTAATGTCTCCGGAAGACATCATGTGACCTGTCATCCCGGAAACACTCCCTGGGACTAATGTCTCCAGAAGACATCGTGTGAAGTGAAGCATCATCCCAGAAACACTTCCTGGGATTAATGTCTCCAGTAGACCTCATGCAAAGTATTAAGGGATAACACCAGACACTTTGTTTTTCTTTATAACGCCTGGTCTAGAGCTTTAGAGCAAAACACTAATAAAAGTCAGTCATCATTTATGATGTCATCAGCACAATTTCCTTAGAAATAAACCAGCAAGTACAAAAAATATTTATAATACACGACATCATCTATATGCCTTTCCATTGCTCAGAGCTTGGATTAAATTTAGTGGATTTTTTTTTTGTTATAAGGAACAGTTTGGTGTGAACGCGAACACATTACTAACAGCCCTGGGAAATCAAACTTTCTCTGCAAATTGCACGTGCACAGGTGTGGTTTTTTCACAGTGGACAGAGTTAATTATATGACTCAATCCAGAAATTTATGAAAGGTTTTTTCCCTCCAACTTTTGCACCTCAAGTTCTTGAGAAGGTGTTTATCCATCACTGAAATGAACTGTGTATATCAAAATCAAGCTTTAAGTGCCCACTGATGGGGCATGGATCACGGGTGACACAACATGATCTTCGGAGAAATGAGCACTCCAGTGACGTGTTTTGCATGCTCCCCCTTTACACCCACAGATTCATTGTCTCAGTAACAGTGATGTAAGTGGAGTGGCAGATGCAGGGGAGCTGAGTTTTGTGTGAATGTTCTCAACCCTTGCCTTCTAGCGTGCTCCTCCTCAGGAGCCCCTGTCCTGATGGTTCCCAGTTTCTTACTGTTTCACCTGACAGGGTTCACTAGCACCAGTTTCCACAGTTTCTTGGGTGTTTAATGATCTTTTCGTGATTAGTCTTTTGAAGTATTAAAATCAACAAAGCCAGAGAACAAAAGAGAAAAGAGCCATGTCTTCTAGCCCTTTCGAAGGCAGTATAACCTGACTGCCCCTCCCAAACGGCAGAAAGGCCAAACTCCGTGTTCATTTAGGATGGGAAAAGTCTTATCTGGGCACAGGTGAGACTTCTCCCTAGACCTGAATGAATTCAACTGTGGGCTGTTTGGGAATTAAAAAACAAAACAAAGTAAAACAAACCAATTAATTCTGCAGAAGGCCACCCTGTCAAACGAGCGCGAGGCTGGGGGCTTTTCTGGCAGACTACACTTACTTCCCGAACAGCCCATTGCCGACTGAGGCCAGATCAAGGGTGGCTGGTTTTCTGTCGCAGCAATGAGCTGTTTGTTCTGGGATCAATCCACTGCTTTGAAAGGGCAGAGGCCGCCTGCAGCAAGGACGCCTGCAGCAAGGACGCCATGGTTTGCGCCTGTATTCACTGGCGCAGTGTTCCTAGGAGACGACACACTGGAAGTCAGTGCTGATTCTGGACTAAAATTTCTGCAGATGCGTTCAGAGGCTGGGTGTGGCCTGAGTATTGGCTTGATTGTAGTTGATGATTGATATCAGATTGACAAGAGTTTAATCTTGGTCTCTCTAGTTACAATACTATATGCTTGGGAAGATCTCAGCTTCTCTGAACACGAGTTTTCTTGTCTATGAGTCGGGTTGTGTTGGTACAACCCAGATAAAGGATGGTGGCAAGGACGCAATGATCTCTGGAACACAGTGGTATGTCACAAAAAGTAGTATTAGTTTCTATCAAGAAAAAAAAAGAGTATGCTCTCAACTTATAGCCACAGACTGTATTTTCCTGGGTTTAATGTGTGGCCCAAGACAATTCCACATCTGATGTGGTTTAGAGAGGCAGAAAGGTTTAACATTCTGGTTTAGTGAACCAATACACACACACACACACGCGCGCGCGCACACACACGCCATACATACTCACACCTGTTATATGTTCACACGCATGCTTGTATGTATGCATAGACTCATTGACATGCATGTACACATACAAATATGTGCATACACATGCACACATGCACAAGTGACACATACAAGCCCAGTGGAAAGCAGCATCACCTTGGTCTGTGATAATGCTGGGATGGTTCTTTAGCACGAGTCGCTTGTGTGAGAAGACCCAGGGCATCTGCTGCATCTAGGCCAGTGGTTCTCAACCTTACTCAACTAACTGTGCCCTTTAATACAGTTCTTCATGTTGTGGTGACCCCCAACCATACAATTATCTCGCTGCTACTTCATAACTGTAATTTTGCTGCTTTTTATAATATTAATGTAAATAGTTTTGAAGATCAGCGTTTGCCAAAGGGGTTGAGACCCAGAGGTTAAGAACCTCTAGTCTAGAGCAAATTCACCTGGAACCAGAGACTGGGAAGCTATTGCCTCCCTGTCCACAGCAGACGTTTTTGGGTTCTCCTACAGAGGGCTGGGATGTCCTCTGGGAGGTTGGTGGGGTGGAGCAGACAGCAGCATCGGGAAGGGGGCTCTAAGCTAGGCCAGGTGTGCAACCTTCCCACATATCTAGGCCACACTCAGGCCCATGTTAAAACCAGAAGTGTCTACCCTGTGGCCTACAGGTTGCAAGAGCATATATAGTTTATTTTGTGTGACACATAGCATGAGCTGTCCTGCGCCATTTACTGTGGAGTAATGGCTGCATAAGGCTAGATTTGTCATGGGCTGTAATTCAGACTTAGAAATTTTTAAAATTTATATTTCTTTATTTCTTTCATAAATGAGGATCAAATTCTGGTTGTGAAGCTTGGTGGCAAGTATCTTATACCCAGTGAGTCATCTTGATGAACCTATATACAGTCTTTTAATGTACTGGACTAGAACCACCCATGGGGTCCTACCCTGCATAGAAAGTGGTCATCCTTCTCTACCCAGGGTCTTCTCCTCATTGGGAGGTGACGTGCATTGTAATGTAGCTTCTGGCCTGGACACAGGCTACCTTGGGAGCTGTCCCACCCATGACTGTAATATCCGAAAGCTAGACAGCAAGCATGAGTACTAATCTGTGCACCATGAGAGTGTAGCCGGTGAGACACAGGCTAATCAAAGTCGCAGCGCACGGAGTGACAATGCTGCTGCACATTACCGAAAACATGCGACCCTTGACTTGAAGATGAAGTCACTTTCAGAAAATCTGTCATGGAGCCCTGAAGAGATAAGAGCAGGACCTTGAACAACAACCACCTGGGACAGAGCAGAAGCAAAGCATCCTTCCGTCAGCACGCATGCGCTCATGCGTGTTCTCCAGCCTCCTTGTCCCTGAGTATAAAGCTCAGCCTAGGACATACCAGAAGGCTGGCAGGCATGCACGCGGTTTGGCTGTGACAGTTCTGACTGGTTCGGGCTGGTAAAAGACTCTCTCATTTCCTCCCTCCCCCTCACTGCACAGTCACTTAGTCATTTTAGTAGTTTCTACGTCTGTAACTTGAATGTCTCAGTTATTACTGTACCTGCTCAGAGCCATCTTTATCACCTGAGAGCAATGCTCACTCAATCATTTCTTTGGGACTGTTTTCATTTTCTCTTTATTTTCAAACTTTCTAACATATTTTAACCCTCTGTCCCAATTCCAATAGTAACATTAATTTCTGGCCTTCCCTTTACCCCACTTAGCTGATTTTTTTTTAAACTACTGACTAAAATGTACTAAGGACCACAGATAATAAACTTATATCAGAATAGATTATATTCTTGAATAATGTAAGTGCATTTTTACTGATTATTATTATTATTATTTTCTAATTTTGCAACATTTTCCTAAAGACTGTTTCTCACTAATTTCCTCTTGGAAATTCCTATTCTTTAGGCTTGGTGTCATAATGATACTTTTTAAAGTCTTTAGGGAGGATACTGAACTTAATTACATCGTAGCCACTGTAATTTGGTGGGCCAGCCACACTCACTTCCTCAACCAAGCCATACATGACTCAAGCCGAACCCAAGAGCAACCTCCACGCTTCGGCAGCAGACTGCTCCAAGAAAGCAGTTGTTGATGGCATTGAGAAACGACTCCTCCAAGCCACATCCCAGGGTCATGTTCGGCTGGCAAACGAGAAAGTTTTATGTAGTTCAGTGGGGAAAGCTGCCTCATTTGACCACCCATGAGGGCAGCAAAAATAAGTCACCTAGTGAAGGTGGTCTTTATACAAAGGTCAAATTGAACTTACTGGAAACTTTGGGTAGATTGGAAAGTCTGGGCTTAATATAGTGAACTGCCTAATTTAAGGCATACTCAAATTTTACTGTATAAGTAAAGCTTCTTGTAAGATCAATGCATGCCCCGTGATGCTGAAAAACAAGATGATTAGAGGTAGAAAAACGAAACAAGATGGCTTGTGCAAGATAGTACTTCCTAATTTTGATACAGCCCTTTCTTAGTTTTTCTCCCCCTCCCCACTTCTTTCTGCATGTGTGTGTGTGTGTGTGTGTGTGTGTGTGTGTGTGTGTGTGAACAGATGCCATATGGGTATGCCAGAAGGGGGCATCAAATCCTACAACTGGAATTACAGGCAGTTGTAAGTTGAAAGACATGGATTCTGGGAATCAAAACTGAGGCCCTCTGGAAGCGCAGAAAGTGCTCTTAACTGCTGAGCTTTACTCCAGCTCTGCTTCTGGTTTTTCTGATGACAAAACGGAGCAGAAAAAGGAGGTAGGAGAGTAAGATGTCTTAGCCATGCCATTGCTTCATTAAAGCCTAAAATGCTAAATTCAAGTCATCTAAAATCTCCCAATTTAAAAACGACTTTGGTCTTAGTCATTTCATAGGCACCCCAAGAGCATTTTAATGATATCGTGTGTCACAGGCAAGGAATTGCAGCTTTTAAACCTACAAAAATTAGAGTCACAGATGTGCTGTTTTGGGTAGCTTCTGTTCTGGTTTATAAACAGTTAAACTTTTTAGACTCTCCTGAGTCCCTCAGCGCTCTGCAGTTAGAGATAAACTAAGCAGAACCCTTTCACCTACACTTCAACTGTTGAGCTTAGACAGAGGAGGAAATTCCAAAACTGTACTTTTAGATAAAAATGTCAGTTTGTGAAACAAGGGTGCCAAAGGACGGTGTGCAGGTAATGGTGTGGGTCCAGTCCTGCTCCTTAGGTGATGCGGGGAACGCCGCAGATGGAAAGAGAGATGCTTGTACAATCTTCCGTAGTGCTGTAAGCTATAGTCTATAGAGAAGTCATGCTGACATTGGTGGCTTCATGGAGACATTGCTACTCTTTTCCACCAGCAAAATGGTATATCCACAAAACCAAGATAATTAACTGAAGACTGTATGTATATTACAGATTTATAATTCTATACATGTGTATACATATACACACATTTATGCTGTGTGTGTATATATATGTATATATGTACATATATATAATATGTACTAATATAATTCATATCCAGGTCATTTAGAGTTGAGAGTCACAAATCATATTACAAGTATCCACGCCACTTTCTCTTCACCAGCAGCCATTATAAGCAGTCATATAGGATGGCAAGATGACTCAACAGATAAAGTTCCCTGCTGCCAAGCCTGCCAACCTGAGTTTGATCCCCAAGACCCACATGATGGAAGGAGAGAACCAACTCCTACATGTTGTGCTCTGACCTCACACATACACCATGGCATGTGCTACCAAAATAAATAAATTCATTAATGTTTTTGAGACTATGTAGCTCTGACTGTCCTGGAATTCACCATGCAGACCAGGCTGGTCTTGAACTCACAGAGATCTGTCTGCCTCTGCCTCTCAAGTGCTGGGATTAAAGGAGTACATCACTACAACTGCCTGCAAGTTAAAAAAAATCCATGGTAATGATGTTTTTAAAATTTCAGAACCCTAAGAATATAGTCCATAAAGAAATTTAGATTCTTTCTGATCATACTAAAATGTGTAGAGAAATGCTAACATTTTTATAGTTTCCATAATTTTGTTTAATATCCCTTAAAATGTTATTTCAGTGTCTTCAAAGATTTATAACAATATGACTTCAAAGAAGAATGTATTTGTGACTACTTCCTTAAAGGGCTAGAAAGTGAATATTTGGGATTGAGAATTTCCTCAGAATCTCTATGGCAACTACTCAGCTTTGTTGCTGAGAACAGAAGTTGCCATGGGTATCATGTAAGTGTCCCAGTGAAACTTTATTTAGAAAAGCAAGCAGTGAGTCAGATTCCATCTGTAGTCTGTTGACTCCTAATTGAAGTCATTACCACACGCTCCATCTTAAACATCCTTCACATTGGTCCACAGACTGTACTATCCACACATGTGGAAGTAGCGGCATAATTTATGACAAATCTTATTTACTTGTTGGACTATAGTCTTAATTTCCAGGAACCAACCAGAAATGCATGATTGACATCAGTGTTCTAAAGTCCAAAGTCCACGTTCAGAAATGCTTCAGAAGTATCCAAAAGGAGGAGGTGTGTCGCTGTGAGGGGCTTTGAGATTTCACAAACCCACACCGTTCCCAGGTAGCTCTCTCTGCCTTATGATGATTGCCACAACTACTGCTCCAGCACCACGTCTGCCTGCTGCTGCCACACTCCCAGTGATGGCCACGAGCACCA
>JAQHUG010000243.1:2620580-2636557 GCA_028555095.1 Dicrostonyx torquatus
CTTGCTTGATACCATTAAACAAGTTCCTGCCTTGACAGACTCCTGACTCAGTGGGTATGCTTCTTTCCGGTGCCCAGGGGGAGGGCAGAGTCACAACACTCACCATCCCATTCAGCCATCCACCCCCCCCCCTTTCTGCCAGAGAACCTGGCAGTGGGGAAGTAAACTCTTAACTAAAATAATTAAGCCCATTTGCATTGAATTTTAGTTTCTCCTTGGATTATCTCTGCATTCAGTTTTTGATTCAGTTCTTAACCTACCTTGCTCCCAGACAAAGAAAAACTATGAAATCGCATTCATGGAGCAGTTAGCACAGCCAAAGTGACGCTTGCTTCAAAAGAGGCAGACACTGAACTGGGGGCGACCATATTGTCCTTGCTGTCAACTGCAGCACTCAGAATCACAGCAGAGCATATGAGATGCACCACACATCTCCTCTCTGGCCTCAGCTGCCCCATCCTGCCCCATGCCTCCTATGCCCAAGGCTCTTCCTCTATCTATGTTTGTTATGCAGTCACTTACTAAGGAAGACAGTCATCTGCAGACAGATGGAATCACCTTCTCTTTCCTCTGGCATCTCCCAGATTTCACTTTGATGTTAGGAGACACCAGCCATTTTTAGAGTTCTGATTCTGTTTCTTCTTTCTCTTTAGATTTGAGTTTCTCACCCTCCCCTCACCGTGTGTGTGTGTGTGTGTGTGTGTGTGTGTGTGTGTTTCTGTATGTACAATCTGTGACGTTGCCTCCCAGATTCGAAGTCCTGGTTTTGGGAATGGTTTCAGAGATGAGCCGTTTTGATGGGCATCTCCCAATATTAATACGACCTCTGATCCAGGTCTTATGGTAACTGAACAGCAAATCTCCCAGGAATGATAGCACGGAGCACTCTGCAATGAATAAAATCATCTGGGTATTTTCAACAAAACAAGCACACAAAGTATCTATCTGAAAACAAGTAGACAGTCTAAGCTTGGGCATCAGCAACTTGATGAGACATTTATTTTAACTATTGTTTCCACGTTTGCTTTCAGATTTTGAGCTTGGTTACCATTTTCTCAAGTAAAATCTAGCCAGTGTTGTCCGAGAGTGATGTCTATTGTCGCTCTCGAATGTAAAGGTAACTATTGGAGAGGAACACCCTATATTTGGAAGCACGTGACTATACTTACAATGTTGAGGTCATCAATTTAATGCTTTCCTGTCATTTAAAGACTGTGCCCAGTTTAATAACTCTTTGGAGCCGCTGACTGCAGTTATTCTGTGTGATGACATGCAAATGAAGTTTAAAGCTTCTTTTTTGTTTGCATCTGTTCCTGAGCCAGAAACTTCCATTCCAGGAAGGTATTGTCCAATCTATTTCCTTCCCCACTGCAGCGCTATTGAACTCCCTTCTTTGCTGCTGACTGGGGACTGCAGTTCTGCCTGAAAAGGTTGATATGAGCTGCAAACCCTGTGCTGCCTGGTTCGCTTATACTACAGTCTGAGATATAAACCAAAGCAATTGCACAGACAGTCTGCATGTAGCCTGTGCTTATCTTCATCACTGTTCCACTCAGCCACATAGTGTTATAGATGTGCGCTTGCGCGTGTACACACACACACACCCCGTTCAATGATATGACACACTTATAGTAAATAAAGCCAAGTTATAAAGGACTGCGTGAAAGAATTTGAGATACTGGTCCCTCCCGTGCCAGCTAAAACTAATGGGACAAGAGGAAAATTAGACATTCATGAAGCTGAGACAGACATCTAAGTCTAAAGAAGTTATGCCCTAACCATTAACAGGAAATGAATAATATTTTGTGTTTATAGCGTATAAAAATATTATTTTGTAATACTTTTAGTCTGATTTTTAAAAATCTAAAACAATATGAAGTCCTGTGTTTGCTATCCCACCAAGGCACCGTAACATCTTACAACAAAAAATAGTAAAAGCATCAAGATTCTTCTGCAATAGCTTAATAGTTTGTGGGATAAAAAGCCAGAACACAGTTCTGACATGTTATCTTTATACATGTCTTCTGTTTCCTATAAATGATTGATCATCACAAAAACTTCAAATTAGGAAAACGAGAGGGACAGACTTCAATGCAGCTGTCTCATATTGTCACCCAAGGCGGTCACAAGTTACCCCAATCTGTCCCAATCTCACTTCTAATTTCAGAGCATTTGATGTTCAGGATTCAAATTTAATCACAGAATCAGTTGCTCACTCTCAAGTTCCATCTGGAGGTTAAGTAAGACACACACAGTGAACACGTCTCCTGGTATATAAGTCTTTTCTTCTACGATAGCCAATAAGGCAGCTAACAGCCAGCCAGCAATGTGGAATTAGTAGTGGGAAGGTCAGGTAGTATAAAAGGCCAAACCCCTCCAGGCAAGAAGCCCCCACCCCCCCCAAGTCCTGGCAGACCTGCTTCCCTAGGGCACATCATAAAAGTAATTTACTGACAACTCACCTTACCAGGGGTCACTGGGAGCTTCAAGTTTTCTGGAATTTACTTTTAAGAGATATGATTAAGTGGGGACAACCATTGGCCCCAAAGTATTTATGCTGAGAACAAATGTCTGTCAGAATTAAATTCTTTGTGTGTGGTGGTTCCAGACTTAAAAAGATGTGTGCCCTGATGAAAAGCACATATATTCTATTCATCAA
This sequence comes from Dicrostonyx torquatus, assembly GCA_028555095.1. Lineage (NCBI taxonomy): Eukaryota > Metazoa > Chordata > Mammalia > Rodentia > Cricetidae > Dicrostonyx > Dicrostonyx torquatus. Next base: position 2,623,240 of record JAQHUG010000243.1, read on the forward strand.
ATTAAATCTTAGAATGAATATTGGTTAATTGATTTATTGGGGTTTAAAAAAACACTGCAGAAATCCCAACAGACAACACTGCCTAGTAAAAAGAATGCACTGACTAAGTTTATTAAAGTCTTTTTGAACTTTCCTGTTCCCGTCTCTTCCCCTCTCACTCCAGGGAAAAATGCATTCACATGATTTCAAAGGAGAATGGAGATGCCATTTAAGGCAATCCAAGAAAACCAACTTAAAAGAATATTTGCAAGAAAGGCTGTTTTGTGACTGAAACAAGTCTCCTGCCTTCAGTTTTTAAAAATAATTTAAATATGGAAATTTTGGTTCAGTATTAGGCAAAGAAGGCTTTTGCACATTAAAAAAAACTGTTTAAAGTTAAACTATATGTGCATGGGATAAAACTAAAACAGATTATTTGGCTCTGCTTGTGGGATATGGTGCTAATCTAGCCAGGGAACAGAAAAAAGTGAGCACTCAGTGGCACTCAGAGAGCACTCAGTGAGCACTCGGTGAGCACTCAGTGGCACTCAGTGAGCACTCGGTGAGCACTCAGAGAGCACTCAGTGGCACTCAGTGAGCACTCAGTGACACTCAGTGGCACTCAGTGAGCACTCAGTGAGCACTCAGTGGCACTCAGAGAGCACTCAGTGGCACTCAGAGAGCACTCAGTGAGCACTCCGTGGCACTCAGTGAGCACTCAGAGAGCACTCAGTGAGCACTCAGTGGCATTCATTGAGCACTCATTGAGCACTCAGTGGGCACTCAGAGAGCACTCAGTGGCACTCAGTGGCACAGTCCTCCTCTCTGTAATAACGGCCGCAGTGCACAATTCAAGGAACACCCACAATGAAAATTATTCTTTCCAAACAAAGAATTGTTTGGGAGTAAGTTAGTACGTAAGTTGGCCCCAAGGGAATCCTCTCAAAGCAATGCTGAGCAAAGAAACCCGTAAGTGTGTAAGCAAAATCAGTGAGCACCACCCTCATCCCATTCAGCTTTCATATCTCATTTACTCTGTTCACAGCCCAGTTAACTTCTGTAGACGCAGAGCAGGTAGAAGAAACTGCTCCTGGTAGGGTAGCAGACAGCTTAAAAAGCTGATTTGTTAAGCTGAGATTATTCGTTCAAATGCTAGTGAGGAGGGAGTATGCTGAGAATATTTGGAAATACTCTACTTTTGAGAGTGAATTATAGGTATTTCAGAAACAATTGCATTATTGGGCAATTTAAAAAGTCAGAAACTCCTCACAACAGCTCATTTGCATCTTCCTTATGAGAAATGTATACTTTTGGATTTGATTATCATTTAATCTTCAGTGTATCTGGGCTTGGGACCCTCTTCTGTCTTTAATTGTTTCTTCCTTCCCCCAGAGGAACATGGGCACGGGTATCTCAACCAGTTGTGGGTACCAGTCAGTGTTTTTATATAACATTTACAAGAGGTAAGCACTGGATGCCCTTCTTTACCACAATTGATATTTCCCTGTGATCTAAAACCTCTTCCTGGATCCCATCAAGCATTTTAGATTGATAAAACACTCAGTTTAAAAATTGCACCTTAAGAGTCTTAGGAAGGAAATAGAAATTCAGGAAACGTGATGCATCAAACGCTTAACAGGAAAAATATCTGAATATTTCTCTATGTACTAACCGTATAACTGGAGAAACTGACAAGAACCATAGTTAGTAATGACTCCATTTCCCAGGTGAATAATTGAGGCTGGCAGGGGTGAGCTGGTGAACCCATGGGCACTGTGAACAGAGCTGGAAGTAGATGAAGCTGGCATTTGACCCCAAGGCCTGTTTTCACTCTTGCCCTTCTCTGTCTACTCCCAACATGATTGTTACTGATCTTGTCTTTAAAGAAAGATAGATTCAGATCATGCCATTCTTCTGTCTAAAGCCCAAAGCAATTCCCCTTTTCACTGTAAGCAAAAAGCCCAAGACTTTCACAATAAGACCCAGTGACTTCACCTTCAATCCAGGTTTGGACAATCTTGTGTTGCTATCCTGAACACTAAAGACATGACCCTGTTGTTAGTTGAAACTTGAAGCCTCAGGACGGGCTGAGGTATAGAAGCTTTGAGAAGCACCCTGAGCAACACAGTGCTTCTCAAAGTGACCACACAGAAAGGTGGTATGTGTTATCTGACAGTATGTGAGGTGCCCAGTGAGCTCTGCCTGAGGGAGTGTTGCCTTAGGTTTCTTTTCTGGATCATTAAATCAGAAGAAAGCAAAAACCACCTTCCCTGAGGCCAGGCCAACATGGATCACATAGGTCACTTCTCTTGGCCATAATTCTCTTATAACTTGTATGGCTTTCTTCCTTCCAGGATTTTAGAGCCAAGAAGCATCTGTGGTGTCACATTGTTGGCTAGCCTGGCTAGCCAGTGAGCTTCGGGTGTCTACTGGCCTCTGCCTCCCCAGCATTGAGATCGACAAGCTTAAGTCACTGTATCATGCCTGGCTACAAGCTGGCTTTTAAAATGTGGATTCTGGGGTTTGAACTCAGGCCCTGTGTTCTTTTAGCAAGCACTTTGTCAATTGAGGCATCAATTTAGAAGTTCTAATAATTGATCCCAAGGAAAGATGAACATCTCGTTATCGTGTCTAAGAGACTGTTTTTTCCCATTTATCTATTATTTTGCCCAGAAGACACACACACACACACACACACACACACACACACACACACACACACACACACACACTCAAAGCCAAGAATCTGAAGAAAAAAATCTGAGAGAGGCCACCTTGTAGGTTGCAATTAAGGAACTATCCCAAGTATGGTAAAGTCTTGGTGGATCTCACAGAAACCTGAGGTCAGCCCCAGGGTGATGGGTATAAATACGTTATTAGCATCCTGGGGTGATCTGACCTTTCAAGTTCCTGGAGACTTAAAGAGAAGCTGTAATTGTGACACAGGCCGGAGGAGAGAGAGGCTGAATTCAGCCCAGGACAGTTGTTGATGACTTGTGACAGATGTTTGGTGACCTGTGTATGCCTGGGGTTGGGGGAGAAGTGGGCTCAAGTTCTGCCTCACTTTTCCTGAGCAGGTGTGTTCACACTCGCGCATTAAAGACGTTTGCTTCCTCCCTACATCTTTCTCAGGAAGTCAAGCATTTAACGGGAATAAGTGGGTTACCCTTTTAACCCTCTGAAGAGCAGCACTCCTTGATTTTATCTCCAACCTTGAGCATCTTACCCTCTGCTATGGATGCAGCCCCCGCCCACCTTCTGACATTGTTCTCACAGCTTCCAACTGCTGTGCAGATGTGCGCCCTACCTAGAAATAGCCCCAGGACAGATGTCTCTGATTTAGGTTTTTGATCCTGTTTGGATCAAAGGTGCTTTAGGCTAAGAGGGTGGTTTAAAGACAGTTTATTACAATTAAAAAGAAAAAGTAAATAATTTGGCTAGACTTTAAGAGAAAGACAACATAGCCACAGTTGAATATTTGAACTGAATGTTTTTTTCTCAGGAATTCTGTAGCCATGGATGAAGCTGTACGATCCTTTTCGACACAGTTTTATTTCTGTGTTAGCTTCAGCTTTTTAGATTCAGTTCTATAATCCAATTAAACAGTTTCAGTTGCTAGCAGTGTGTACATTAGGGCAGGTGAACTCTTTTCCTAGCTCAGCCATGTATCAGGGATACCAGGGTAATGAATACTACCTTCAATTATTTTTTCAGAGTTTTTCTGTGATTTGAAGTTTCGGTCTGTACACTAATTAGGTGAGTAGAAGAGGTTAACAGTTAAACTGGATGCCCAAGCAGAGTGAAATGCTAGACAAGAGGATTGACGTTTTAACTCCTTTGTGGTGGTAACTTTGAGCACAGCTGTAACTAGGAGCCTTGTCTCTTGCTCATGAAGTCACATGTGAATAGAAAATGGCATGGTTCAAAAAAGTTTTCCTCAAACCTCCTGCATGATTATCACTATAAAAAAAATCTCATAAACTGGTACCTGAACTCTCAAAGCACATTTTAATTGAAAACGGGAAAGATAATTTTTATTTCTAACCAATAATCCGGTTTTTAAAAATACTTCAGATACACCCCCACATCTGATGATTTCAATATTATGACAGTTTGACAGAATCTCAGATTTTACAGTCTAAAAAAAACTAAATACTAATTGACAGAGATCATTAATAATTACATCAAGGCAACATTGCAATAATTGAAAAATAATTTGTACATGTTTGTTGTAGATAGCAAATACATTGATAGAATGTACATATATACATATATATATGTGTGTGTGTGTATATACACATGTATGAGAGAGAACCCTGAAAAGCCACATGCCAGAGATCAAACTCAGAAGATGATCACAGGAGTGTAGAAACATCAAAGTGAGGATTTGCTTATAGACTGGGGGTGTCTTTTAACACACTGAGCGAGAGTGATGGGAACAACAGCTTCTACAGTCAAAGTCTAAGAGGGAGTAGCTAAGACCATTCTTTTTGTACATTCTTCTACTGGGCATCCAGCCCATTTCATTGCATTTACTGATATTTGTCCCTATTGCTTGGCTGTAAAACATTCTTTTAACGGTTTTATTGACCTGCTTTAAAACCCCAACTAGTTGAGTGGAACAGTCATTGTAACATGACATTATTATACGTTAATTTTAAAGAAGCTTGAGCCAATGACCCCACCCTTTCTGACAGTCTAAACCTGTGCTCTGAGCAATAGCTACCCAAGGGCAAAAATATGTGCTTAGTTTTCAGTCTCAGTGTTTCCTTCGCAAATCCCACGATTTATTGACTCTATGGCAGGTTGACACAAAGCCCATCCCAAAGTAAAGACAGAGAAGATACTACAGTACTAGACTAGCCAAGCTAAGAAAAACTACTGTGAAAGTAGCAGATTTTGATGACAGGTCAGGCTCCTGGGTCAGCTGCACAGTGCTTCGTCCCCACCACGCATGCACTCTCAGGATGCAGGGTCTGCCTCTCCATCATCTGGTGTCCTCCAGGATGCAGGGTCTGCCTCTCCATCATCTAGAGTCCCCAGGATGCAGGATCTGCCTCTCCATCATCTAGAGTTCCCCAGGATGCAGGATCTGCCTCTCCATCATCTGGTGTTCCCCAGGATGCAGGATCTGCCTCTCCATCATCTGGTGTCCCCCAGGATGCAGGGTCTGCCTCTCCATCATCTAGTGCCCCCAGGATGCAGGGTCTGCCTCTCCATCATCCAGTGCCCCCAGGATGCAGGGTTTGCCTTTCCATCATCTAGAGTCCAAACGAGAGGCTACAGAAATGAAGGCAATGCTTTTCTCTAGTGTCATAGGTCTCTTCTGAATTTTAAAGATTATTTTTAACTATGTATGAATGAGTGTGTCTGTGTGTGGCTATGGGCATATCAGTGCAACTGTCCTGGAGTCCAAAAGAGCATGTGCCATATGCTTGGAGCTGGAGTTAGATTGCTGGGAGCTGCCAGAAGTGGGTGCTGGGATCTGAACTCACGTCCTCTGGAGGAGCAGCAGATGTGCTTAAGTGCTGAGCTATTGATCCAGCTCCTGGAGTCACATTCAGAAGTCATTTTTTTCAAAAGGCACATCCCAGGCTTGTTATTTTTTGGTAAGGAAAACTCCATATGAATCTGTGTAATTTTATTTTTGTAGAACCATCGTCTAATTTTGACACAAATGATACCACCATTGGTAACTTTCTATACATATCAATCGAACATCTTTTAAGGGAGAGTTGTCTTAAAACCACAAAGCAGAGTTATCAGTGGCCACTAGAGCCCCAAGTCACGGCAGGGGCTGCCATTCTTTTCTTCGGAGCCCTCTTTCCTTGTTAATATTGAAGATCATGATACTAGCTCAGGCTTACAAAGCACTTCATGTTTGTATGAGTTGTGCATGCGACTGTTCCCTGGTACTTTGTGAAGACACTGAACCAATGAGGAACGTGCCCAGCCTGTCCAGGGCAACAGCCAGAAGCCAAACCTATCTGCCTGATTCTAGGTCCTAGGCCCTGAGCCCTGCAGCCGCCCAATCAGCGGACCTGCTCTAGCCTTTCTTCTGGAGCAGCACGGCTCATCAAAGCCAGGAAAGCAGCTCAGGGGCATGGTTGGAACTCAACAGTGCTCAATCTGCTGCTGAAATCTGCCGGTGGTGCCTGTAGCTGTGTTAGTTCACATCGTTTACTTTTGGGTCCCAGTGTCTTTATCTGGGAGATGGCATATTAATAGCTCCCCACAGTGGTCCTGTAGGGACAGCAGGGGTAATCTATATAATGACTTAGGAAAAAGTGCTTAAAAGGAAAGAGCTGAGTATCTTTGTAGACATCTGGGCTTGTTGGAGGATTACAGCGTCAGGCTACACTGTGTACTTAGTTGCTACAAGGGTAGATCTTAGGTTTCACACACACACAACATACAAATGCATTGGATATCTATAAAAGGGAATGACATGCTACCGTCTACCATTTACAATGGCTCTGGTGTTGTGTCTTCTTCATGAGGTCATAGGCCATGGGAGGCTGACACCCAACATCTCTGAGTGGTCTGCCCTGCTCGTTCTAGTCAACAGTCTAGAGGAGACAACAGACCCATGCTCAGAACTGATACCTTTCAAAGGTGACAGAGGCTGTGTCTAGAGTCCATATTTCTTGGAATTTCCTCATTTTACCTGACTACTCTAGGAGTTATCAGATTCGCCATTTCCTTTGTCCTTGAAATCTCGAGTAAACAGGAAGACGTTCACAAAGGAACTTTCCTCATCTAACGTAGGAGAAAGCATACTTTCTCTACTCGGTCACTAAAGGAGACACTCTAGCTGAAGGCAGGATGCATGAGGAGCCAGAATTTGTGGATTAAACTGACTCAGGATGGCATAAACCACAGCACATGTTCTACTAGTTACAAAGGTCTTCTCAACGGGATAGGTAGTTCATGCCTTGCCCCATTTTCCTGCCTTGCATGCCAGGCTAGCCGTCCCATGAGCTCACCGGGACCGCCACCTTATTCCTTACAGAGGCTCTCAGAGATGTCTCTGCTATCTGTCCGGCTTTATACGAGGCTTCCAGTATTTGAATTCAGGTTCCTGTGCTTTCCCAGCGAGTGCTTATCCACTGAGCTATCTCCACAGCACCTCATAAAAGGTAATTTTACTGCAACATCTTAGATCATTTTGTGCAAGAAAAAGTTTCAGAGTCTGAGACTTCCCAGTGTGTAAGAGCTCACAAAAATCCCCGATTCTGAACCATTTCATATTTCAGATTTTTGGATTTGAGATGCTCAATTTGGAACAAGGGTCTTTTTGTTTTATGAAAAATACTAGGTACTAGATTTCAAATGAGATTAAGTTAAACACTTTAAAAAAATGAAAACAACATTGTTTTCATAGTGCTCAGAGCATTCTGATGCAAAGTACCAGCAATACCCAATAAGGTAAAGACATTGCTTGATTAAAAACAAAACAATACAAAACCCACTGCAGTAAAGACTTTGTTTACATTTTAAACAAAGTAAATCTGGTCTGGGACTAGATTTATAAATAATCAAAAAAAAAAAGGTGCTTAAAAGTGAGTATTTGGGGAAGACAATGTCTACCACTTTTTATGGTTATTAAAAATATGTTTATTTCTGCCACCACAGCAATTCTCTTTCTGGTGCAGTTTAATAACTTACAGGTAGTAATTGATATGTCAAAAACTTTTAACATGAAGCTGGATGTGTTGGTTGATATCTGTAATCCCAACACTTTGGAAGACTGATGCAGGAAAGGTACAAGTTTGAGGCTAGCCTGGGCTACAGAGACCCTACCTTAAAAACATATAAAAAATTATAAACTCTTTAAATAACAGGCAGTATACAAGAACATCTCAGAATGGTAATGCCCCTACTGTAATGTTTTACAAATATAATTTGCTGCTCTCTTTCAGCAGGATGTGTGCTTTCCCTCGAACTGAAGCACGGGGACTGAAGCTTTCTACGCATGACCCAGTCACTGCTGCGTGGACACATGCGTGCGAGCTACGTTCACAACGCTACTGGAAAAAGCAGATCCTTTCCCTCTTCTGCTTTGCATCCTATCACACAAGCAGTGACACACCAACATTTCAGGGGCTGACATAAGATTCCAACTCAATGACAGAAAACATGAAAATTCTGAAAAGCTAGAACATCCGCCCGTGTGCAGACAGCGAGCACTTGGATTTCAGCAAACCCCAAATGCTGGTAATTCTGAGCGTGAGTTCCAAGGCAGGACTACGCAGGCAGGGCTGGCCCCCCAACACCCTCTGTCATCTTCCACATGTTCCTGGGACTGCCAGGCACTAGGACTGGGTATCTCAAGAGCCCTACCTCAATGGGTTCAGTCACCCGGACAATCAGCAGCTTTCGGCCTTATGTCCTCCCTCCCCCATCAAAGGGTCTCTTCAAAAAGCATCTTTTGAAGGGAGGATCCAAGTAGACAGAGAGGGACAGGGGTCCAATGACACTTGCTCCAGTGACAGACAAGTCTTTCAGTTCCGATGCATGCTGCAAGCTGCGGGATGAGGATGTGGCCCTCTCTGTCCACTGACCGCTCATGACAGCCACATGGTGAGTGATGCCTGCCAGGTCCCTGCAGGGGTCAGGTGCAGACTGCTCCTTCCTTCTGCACATTTGCAAGGCCATGGCTGACTTCTGGGTCCCCAGAAGTGTAAGCTACTCTGGTGAGATTATGTTAGAGTACTTTCCAGGGTCCAGGTCCTTTGCAAGTAGGGTTTACAGAAACAACAGCAAACTACATGAAAACTAATGATAACAATCTGGCAATTAGTCAAGCACCAGATTCCAACATGGAGAAAATAAATAAAAATAAGAACATAATGGATCTTTTTAAAATAGCACTTTTTAAAAAGTACTCTTTTCAAAGCCCATGGGATGGTTCAGTGAATCAGGGGCACTTGCTGCCAAGTTTGATGACCTGAGCTCAATCTTCAGGACCCACACGACAAAAGGAAAGAACTGACTTTCCCAAGTTGTCCTTTGACCTCCACATATATGTGCATGTGTACATGCATACACATGAACACAAACATGCACACACACACAAATTACAAAAATACCATTTCTCAAAACTCCGTGTCAAGTGTTTTACAAGACCATAGTTAACACATCCCCCTCTCATGCAGAGCGTAGGTAACAAAAGACACAGGGGAAAGACAACTGGCGCTCTGCCATTTGCTCCCAGTGATCCTGGTGGACGCAGAACTTGGGTGTAGACCAGGCAGAGGAAATGAGTCTCACCCTTTGTGAAGCTGACCAACCATTAAGACTATGTGGGAAAGCATTCTGCCCAAGTCCGACCCGACCCATTCTGATTTGGGGTCAGAAATTTGAAAGCTCTTGGTTCAGTATGACAAGGGAGTGTCCATTCTTGAGACCTGTCAGTGTCATCTCTGAGTTCAGACAGGGGAAGCTGCTTTTTGAGCTTTGGAAGCTCTGGTTCAAGTTAGAGAGAAGCCAGCTAAAATACTTTACAGGCCGGCCATCTACAGGTCTTCCTGGAGACAGAGTATACTTGTCCATGGGACCAACAGTAACAGTGTGTGCACAGGTCAGATAATGCAGAGTCCGGTGTCTGTGCCGCAGCTCTCTCGTGTTAGGATGAGTGACTGCATTTCAGACTAATTCTGTCACTGTAGCTGCCAGGATTATTTCCCGCAGAAAACTTTCTTCCTTAGCTTGGGCTTTGTGTATTCACAGAGTCACTGCTGTCATGTGAACCGGATGTAGTCAGCCCCCCAGGATGCTGTGATTTCACTCTTGCTGTCAGCAAAGCTACATACAAGCACAGTGGCACACATCTGTACCCTTAGAGCTGTGTGAGCAGAGACAGGTGGATCCCCAGAGCTCATAGGCCAGCAAGTCTAGCCAATCAGTGATCACTGTGCTGGCTGAGAGCTCTTGTCTCAAAACACAATGTGAAAAGTGATCAAAGAAGATACCCAGTGCCCTCTAGCCTCTGGACATGCACACGTGTGCATGTGAACCTGTGTGGCACAAGTGTACACACACCACATACACACACACCAGGACCCAAGTGGAGAAGTGTTGTCCCTAGCATCTCAGTTATTGACTAGTTGTAGATGGCACTAGATACAAACAGCTACAAGGACTGGAAGACTTTAAGATCAACTGGGTTCAGCTCACCTTTTTTATGGGCCAGAAATCTCTATCCATTCTAAATTGATAATTAGAAGAGAGAACATTTCAGAATTCTTGTAGCCAGCACTAACTCTCAGAAAGTCTTGTAATCAGGAATTCTTCTTTATGTCTAATTTGATTTACTCCCACAGGTCATTAATTGATGTCATGTGGCTTAGCTCTCCACTGAAGTTTCTCTAATTTTCATTTAATTGGGCTTGTGGAGGCTGGGTGAGAATGTATTATTAATTCTGAGATCTGAGTGTTGTAGTTAAATGACTTTATGCCACCACTCAGGATTTAACTGAAAGAACAGAAAAGAAATAGCATGTCAAGTGACTTGTGAAAAGTCTTATTGTATCATTTATGCAGAATAACTGCAGCCAAACACAAAATTCACACATATGTTTGCTAAATATCCCTGTTATCAAAGAAGTCTGAGAAATATCTGTGAAATATTTTTCCTAAGTCTCTGAGAGACAAACAATAACAAGTAGTGATATAAGTCATGATCCATTCATGAATGTGCTGGCGTCCACCCCATTATACTGGTAGCAGCCTCCTTTTAATGCTTTCAGTCCAAGGGTTCCCCAGAGAGAGAGAGAGAGAGAGAGAGAAAGATAGAGGCGCATGCAGCATGAGTTGCTTTATCAGAGTGTGGTCTCGCTCCTCACTAAACACACGCAAATCTCTCAGGGACAGATTCCTATCTCTGTGGTATCATTAGTAACAAACCCTAACAGAATTTAAGATGCCATCCTTTAAGTAATGTCCTATCCATTCGCTGGGATAATGGAGTCTGAAGTTTGTGTTAAAACTCCAGAAGTTCTGGGGCTCCTCAGGAAACTCAGATGCCAAAGTCAACAGGATTTCTTCATGCTCCGCAAAATTCCTGGAGACTTCCAGTACAAATACAGTGCAGACCCCTAGACTGTGATGTCCTGCCTTGGGCAATTTTATTGCAATATGAAATGTTTCCCTGCCAGAGCAGAATAGCCCACTGGATCTTTCATTCACTATCCCAATGAACACGTGTCATTTGAAATAGAAAGACTTCAAAGTAATAGTGCCTCTAAAGGGAGCCATCTGTTCTTTAAGCTGTTAAATTGAAGTAGAGATAAGATGATCACTTTTACTACTTTGTGCAGCAATGTTTCTGGGGTTCCAAGCCCCTTTTCACAGCCACTTTGGATTATATGTATCTTTTAAGCTCAACGTTTTTCTGAAATGGTGTTAGAAAGCAATGTACTATAACTTTAAATATAACTTTTTACACTTTGAGAATATGTTTTAAAGCAAAACTGAGAATGTGTATTTATGGCATATATTATACTCAAACATTTTTTATGAATGAATATTAAGAGAATAATCATCAGCCAGAGTGACACATGACTTTGCTCACAGTGTAGAAACTAGAATGATGGAGGCATCCTAAAAGATGAATTAGAAGGAAATAGAACATATAAAAGGAAGTTTTTAATGAAATTTACAAAGTGTGTGCATGTGTGTGCGTACTTGCATCCTGGTGACCAAGGAGGCCAGAACTAGGGGTCAGATCCCCTGAAGCTGGACTTACAGATGTTTTTGAGACAACTGACCTGGTGAGACCAGAACTTGTGTTCCCAGGAAGAGCAACAAGTGCTGTTAACCCCTGAGCTGCCACTCCAGTCCCCAAAGGCAAGGTTTTGAGCAAAGTTCCCAAATCTTAGGAAAGTCCCAAACTACAGTAGAGGAAAATATGTGTGTGTGATTTGGTTTTAATGTTATTTAAAAGTTGTTTAGGATAAAAGCTAAAAATTGTCTCTAAGAAAAAGATCACTTAATTTTAATAATAAAAAAACAGAAGGAGGTGTGTATGAACCTAAACTGTCGTTGTCTCTAATCAGGAAGGACAAAAGATGGTTCTAGCATGTTTGCTCCGTGTCTCCTGAGCAAGTGTGCATTTCAGTCATGAGAGGAAAGCCACCACCACGAGTAACAAGCATCCTAGTCACTCTATCTCTGCTCTGCAGTGACACCTCAGAGAGCTACCAAGACCCATTTCATAGAATATTGATTGAACACAAGCTATTAACCCATTAGTGCTTGCTTTAGATTATCTGCTGTAAAACCTAGGGATGTTTCCTTTGGGGGAAAGTCATTCCAACAATCTGTCCTGGTATCCAAGCTGTTTCCTGTCAAAAGCCTCCACCTTTCCCCTCCCTTCATCACACACACACACACACACACACACACACACACGCGCGCACACACGCACACACGCACTCACTCATGCGCACGCACGCGTGTGAGTGCATGCGCATGTAGGGTGATAGGTGTGGCAGCTGGAGAGATGGCTTAGCAGTTAAGAGCAATGGTCACGTTGTCAAAATATCCAGGTTGATTCCCAGCACCCACGTAGTGGCTCACAACCATCCTTAAATCCAGACCTACTTCTGGTTTCCACAGACACCAGGCATGCATACGCATGTGGTACAGACATACACAGGCAAATCACCCATACATACAGAATAATAAGAAACTTAAAAACATAACAAAAATTGAAAAAATTAATACAAATGACAAACAAGAACAACCATGGGATTTCACTGTCTAATGCAGATCTTCCAGCAGTGGCCTCCCAAGTGCTGCGATCACAGGTGTGCACGAAAGGAAAGGTTTAATCTCCCTCCCCAGGACTGAGGATTGAACCAGTGACCTCACCCATCACATACTGTGTTAGCCGTCTATACAGAGCAGAGCGATAGCCTCAGGCCCAAAGGAGATAAATATATATCATATTAGATATGCCATTTACTATTAATCTATGGGTGTGGATGTGCACTGGTACAGATATGGAGGCAAAGGACAATGCCCAGGAGTTTGTTCTTTCCACTCTGGGGTTCAGGGGCTTGAATGACATTGCCTGAGGAAGCGTCTTGCTGGTCAGGTGCTGGTCAGGTGATTTGTTTTCTTTTGCTTCATTTTTATGGTATTAGAGATTGAACCCAGGACTTCACACATGCTAAGCAAGTGTGCTCCTACATGCCAGCTTAAGGTTTATTTATTCCACCAAGTATACGATCGGCACATCACAAGTCCACATGGTTCCAACATGTACAGCATTACTGTCTTCTCACTGACCCCACCATCACCGTGTCCTCACTGACCCCAGCATCACCGTGTC
>JAQHUG010000243.1:2639402-2654289 GCA_028555095.1 Dicrostonyx torquatus
CCTTCTTGTATTCCTCCATCTGGTCCAGGTAGTTAGACGCTGGCCCTCTGACTTGCTTTCTTGGGAAATCTGGAAAGCACAACCCGCCATCTTTTCTCGAATAGTAAAAGCAAAACTCATCAGCAGTTGTTTGAAGAAGCCCTTTAAAGAGACACGGAGAAAGACTCATTAGAGCCATGGAGTGTTCTAGCAAAACCAGCTCATTTGGGCATCTGGCCCTAAGAGGGCTTTTAGAAAGTGTACAAATATCCACAGGAGAAAACCAAAAGGCACGGGGGAAGGGTTGGGGTTTCCTTTTCTCCTTTATACACATTTAAGAATTCCAGTAAAGTGTAATCTCCTTATGCAGGGTACGTTAAAAAATTTACTTATCCATTTGTATCATTTGTATGTGTGTTCCCTCATGAGCTTCCATGTGCCATGTGTGTTCAGGAGCCTGAGGCCGCCAGGAGGGCATCAGATCCCCTGGAAATGGAGTTTATAAACAGGTGGGAGCTACCAATGTAGGTGCTGGGACCTGAACCTACAACCTCTGAAAGATCTTTCCAATGAGGGATCTTAACCACTGAGCCGTCTCTCCAGCCCCTGGGAACTACTTGGAAGGCTAATGAAAGGCATGTTATAAAACCCATGGTTACTCTCACTGCATTTACTCTTCTCAGGCCGCCTCACTGATCACAGGAAATATTTATGAGCTCACCCCATCACTAATTAGTCCGATTTTCCTACAGTACTAAATACTTTCCTAAAGAGAGCACATAACAACTAGAAAAGCGACAGTCTGTTGTTTGCCAGTTGTCTTAATACAATGCATTGGTGGATGTAACAAATACCTCCATATAAAATTAATGACTTACTGTGCAGTCTTTAAGCAAGGAATTGTTGCTAAGAGAAATCCTTTTATTTCAAATACTTTGAACCTTTTTTACTGTCCTTTTTTCTCTAAGGGACAATGATAAAATATATTTAAATGATTTCTATCTCTTTAAGAAGAAAACCTGACACACCCCTGGACCAAAACAAAATCACATGGTGTACTGAACAGGTGATAAAATAAAGATATTTCTTCTCTTTCATGTTAAAATTGTTGGCGTATCTGTATGCTTGTGTGTGTACATGCGTGTATATGTGTATGTGAACATGTGTATGTGTGGATGTGTGTGTGTTCATGTGCCTGTTACATCTGTGAACACAGATGTAAGTGTAGAGGTCAGAAGTCAACATCTGGTATTTTCCTCCTCCTTAGATTTTGAGACACAGTCTCTCATCGAATGTGAAGCTCACTGAGTCCATGATACTGGCTAGCCAGGGAGGCCCAAGGAGCCTGCTCTTTCAGTCTCCCCACCAAGAGGGTCATAGGCCCACTCCTCTGCGCTCAGCTGTTTCCGTGGGCTTTGGGGATTGAACTCAGGTTGTTCTGCCTGTAACGCAAGCACTTCACTGATGGAGCCATTCCCCATGCCCACAAAGATGCTTTTGAAAGTACAGCTCTCCTTGAACCTAAAGTTAAAAGCTTTAGACCTGAGGGAAAATATAGAAAAAATTGAAATCTGTAGTTTGAGGTAATAAGATACTGGCTTTATTGTGCTTGTCAATAAGGTCGCTTCTGTATTCTGGAGACTTCTGCTTTCTGAGTATGTTTCTATCAGGATTTGGGCAGGGGAAACAACTGCCGGAGTACCTGTCCAGAAACTCAAAGTCCAGGCTTGATCTTAACACTGCAAACAAACAAGAAACAAGCATCACAAAGCCCTGCTTGACCTGTGCTTAGCGGAATCAAATCAGGTGAGAGCCTTTGCTTGCCTGGAGGAAGGATGCTCTGGCCTCTGTCTGCACCATGGTGAAGCTTTGGGATTTACATAACAAACTGGACTTTTCCTTATGCCTACTAGTCTTGGGATAAAAGTATCAGGTAACTTAGTTGGAGTTTGAAAACTATTTAACAAATTCAGGTTTTGTAAGGATTTCTAAGAACAAGATTTGGAGCTCAGCCAAGCAAGGCTTATCGATGGAGTTTGCAAGACACTCAAAGTTCATTTCCAGTGAGCTTGACCTGGGTCAGCCCAACCTCAAAACAAACCAACCTTAGGGTATAAGAGTTCCACATGATAAATCTTGGGATACATTTTGACCTCACTTTTGGGTGAAATGTATGAGCCTTAAATTGCCAGCAGAGACTTCAAGAGCAATTTCTGTCTAGTGTATTGGGAAATATCTTAAGTTGGGGAAGAAGGCCAGAAAAAGTGAGTGCCCTCAGGAGTGTATGCTCTCAGGAATGTGTGCACACAGGGGTCCAGTGTGTACTGTATGTGCCCTCAGGGGGGTGTGTATATGGAGAAGCAGGGCACTGTGTATGCCCTCAGGAGGGTGTACACACAGAGGTGCAGGGTGCTGTGTGTGTGCCCTCAGGGGATGTGCACACAAGGGTGCTTTGTGCATGCCCTCAGGAGCACGTGCACACAGGAATGCACAGTACTGCGTGTGGCCTCAGGGGGTGTGCAGTGTGCACTCTGTGTTCCCTGGGGAACATGTGAACACAGAGAAATGGTGTACTGTGTGTGGCCCCAGTGGGCTGTGCACGCAGGGGTGTATGGAACTGTGTGTTCCCTCAGGGTTGTGCACAGGGGTGCAGGGTATGGGAAAGGAGGCACACCAGTTCAAGGATCCTCAGGAGAAGCAATAAGGAGGTTTCTTTTCTTTGAAGATCCACTGGCATCAGACATGGAAAGGAACATAGAGTTCACTCCTCATTTGGAATTCTCTACAAAAGATAACCTCTCTCTCCCCATTCTTCAATGGTAAAGCACCCAAGTGAAAACTAAAGTGTTAAAAACGAGTCTATTTGAGCAAAAATAACAAAAGGAAAATTCAAGTTTGCTTTAAAAGCGATTGGCGTATCTGCAAATTGGGATCCTCTTGAAAGGGAATTAATGGAACTATGGCTGGTTTCACTTCTAAGAGCATTGTAAGCTGTAGATAAATAGCGGGAAATGAGAATCATTGTTGAATGACTATATTAACTTTAAACTAGAATGCATCTTTGTAAACGTTGTGTATCCAGATGCACTGACCCTTGACCAATCACACACCTTTAGTTTCTAAGAAGTCACTGGAGAGACTCTTACTGAAGGTGTGTGCTTAGCCCAGCAGGTCTACAAATGCAGAGTATTCTTGTAACGGCTATATTTGCTAAACCCTCGGTTAAATAACACTTAAATAATTAAGTGTTCAGGTCTGTAGCCATTTTCTAGAATGGTGAATCCAGTGCTGCTGTCCACAGAGAACCATATAAAAAATACTGACTCAGAAAATCAATACTGTCCAGAGCGTGTTGTATCTTCCAGCTTCATTTCTCACAATGTATTCAAGAGAAGCTGTAATTTCCCTAGGTTCATCCATCATGATACTGAATAGGGGAAGAACCCCTGAGTTCCTGGAAGGAAGGCTTTCAATATATCCATCTCGTCCCTCTAGCTTTCTCTCCCTGGGACTAATAAGACACACGTGTTAGGTATCTGATGGAATCAGGGCTGGAGAAACTCAATGGACTCAAACCCTTGACCTTGGCCTCATTAGCCACAGGATTAAACCAATTGAACTAATTGGGTGCAGACCTTTCACAACAACTGGAACCTACTGCTGGGACATGACTGTCTCGAAGTGATAAAAATCATTATGCTAACAGGTACAAAGTATAAAGCTATGCCGGTGGGTGTCTCTGTGCCTTTCCCAGAGTGTATTATACCAGCTTTCATGAATGAAAAGGATCTACTCTGCTCATTCAGACTAAGAAAAAGGCCCATAAGGGTGTGCAACTAGGCACTGGAGAAATTTTAGGCAATTATCTTTCTCAGAAAGTCCACAAGTGGAGAACATTTTGATTAATAGTCTAGAGTATACTCAATTTAACTACTTTTGAACTCTTTTTTAATAAGTAGAACCTGATTGTTTCTGAATTTAAATTTCTAGAAATGAACTCTATCAGTTTCCAAGAATGCTCTAACATGGTCAGGCTTTCTTAATGCCAATACGATGAAGACTTTTTTTTTTATGGTTTGAGCAGTATAGGAGAAGGAAAGGAATTTCTGAAGTTGCTTTCTTATGATCCCATTCAGAATTCTCTTTCTTTTTACAAAATTCATTCCTTGGACTCCTCCTCTCCAGGGTTTTTGTCTGTGGAGAGAAGAGAGCACTGGTAGAAACCGCTGAGTGACAGTGACCACACTTCCTATGAAATGGAATCTCCAAGTAGCTGTTTCCCATAGGTTTGCATTTCTGAGAAGGGTAAAGCATAAGATAGACTTGAGGTGAAATGATTATCCAGTTGTTCTTGCGACCATTTCTAAAGCCCCAGTGTTCTAGA
The DNA here is from genome assembly GCA_028555095.1 of Dicrostonyx torquatus. Taxonomy (NCBI): domain Eukaryota; kingdom Metazoa; phylum Chordata; class Mammalia; order Rodentia; family Cricetidae; genus Dicrostonyx; species Dicrostonyx torquatus. Next base: position 2,643,766 of record JAQHUG010000243.1, read on the forward strand.
AGAATAGACACACTTCTGGGCTGGAGGTAAGGTTGATGGGTGGACTCTGCTTTGCTCCTTACAGTTTAGGAAAAGGTAGCCTCCCTCCCAGGGCTCTGGCTGCCTAATAAATCAATGAACATAAATGCTACAAAAAGTGGGTTATTACAGCCCACTTGTGACACAAATATTTAAAATGATTATCCGCATGTGACCTAGGAAGGGCCGTCCCTTGGGTTTGTTGCTGAAGTCTCTCTGGGTCTTTAGGCAGCATCCTGACTGCCCTTTCTAGCTCAGGCACGGAGCTTTCATGTGGTTATCTTTCCAGGCAGCCTGGGTGGCCACTTGACATCTTGATGCACTTCAGCAGTTTTACACATACACAAACTTTGTAGAAAAATAAATTTGTCATTCGTCACCACATATGCTGATCTGGGAAGTGATGCGCTTGCAGTTCGGGCTCTGAGCTGTTTGCTGGCCTCATTCAGTTGATCTTGTAGACATGTTTTGTTTTTTGGATACTAAAATCACTTCGAATACAGAAAGGCCACCGTGGAAGAGTCTGTGAGCGCGGCATGCTGTATTTGCCGTGAAGTGACCAGGTAAATGAAGAGGCCAAGTGCTGGGCTCACTTTAACTAAGGGTTGGAAAGGCAGAGGTGTACAGCCAGCCCCCACCCCAAGCTTTCCAGTCTGCTATTGGTCTCTGTGGGTCACTGAGGCTACTGGGAGCTGCTCCACTTTGCACTGAGGAATGTGATAAAGGGGGAAAAACAGCTAGTTTAAGAAAAGTCAGGAATACAGCTACAGTTTATAAAAACAATAATATTTGCACATCCAAATGGTTTAGGTACGTGTCATGCTATACACAGAGGGATCAAGCAGACCTAAAGTGTTTATTATTTATAAGGAAGTTTTTTTGTCTATATGTTTGTGGGTCAAAAAATTGTAAGATATATACAGCACTTTCAAAGAATTATCTGAGTCACATCTTACTGTACTTAAAGCTTATCTCTTTGTTAAAAACTATTTAGTTTTATAAAAGGTTCACTGTAGTGATTGGTGTGTGAACTTGGACTAGCTAAAAATAATCTGTCTTGTAAAATTATGTTCTTCCCCATGATTATTCTTTCAATTCAAATGATAACTACACAATTGATAAATGTGTGTGTGTCTGTCTGTGTGTAAGGTGTGTGTGTGTCTGTTCATGTGTAGGGTGTATGTATGTGTTTATATGTAGGGTACGTGTGTGTGTGTTCATGTGTAGGGTATTTGTATGTGTGTGTGTCTGTGTGTAGGATGTGTGTGTGTTTGTTGGTACGTAGGGTATGTGTGTATTTGTTCATGTGTAGGGTGTGTGTGTGTGCCTGTTGGTGTGTAGGGTGCATGTGTGTGTGTTTGTGTGTAGAGTATTTGTATATGTGTGTGTGTCTGTCTGTGGGTAGGATGTATGTATGTGTGTTTGTTGGAATGTAGGGTATGTGTGTGTTTGTTCTTGTGTAGAGTGCGTGTGTGTGTGTGTCTGTTGGTGTGTAGGGTATGTGTGTGTGTCTGTTGGTGTGTAGGGTATGTGTGTGTGTGCACTCATAAATATAACGGCCAGAGGTTGACACAGGTTATCTTCCTCAGTCACTCTCAGCTGCACTGAATCATATAAATACTGACTCTGAAGCAAGCTCCTGGGATTGGCCTGTCTCTGCGACCCCTGCCCTGGTTTAAACGTGTGTATGTCTATGTTGGTCTTTTTTGTTTTTCCTCACATGGGTGTTGAGGATTTGAACTCAGGTCTTTATGATTGTGTGGTAGGTGGTTTACGACTAAGCTTCCCTTCGCCAGGTTATAAACTTCTGATGATGCCCATGTTGGGATCTATCTCTTTATTAGAGTCTGCAATGTGATGGTGACCAGGTAGTTTCTGTGGTCATTCTGTCATCTTCTCTTCATATAGCCTGGCTAAAGCAGGAGAATTCTTCCGGGGCTCAGTTTTTCTCTTCTGTCCAGAAAACACCATTTCATGGTGTTTCTAAGGTGTCAATTAGTTATTTGATGTGAAAATACTTGGTTGGATGTTATTTTGGGCATTCTTAGTCACACTTTATCTAAAGATATATCTTAAACTCAGTGGGCACCCTCTTATCTCATACCTGCTATGTATTGGAAGCAGTGGCCTTGATAGCTAACAAAAGGTTCCAACAAGAAGTATTTGTTGGTGCTGGGGTATAATTCAGAGGGAGAAAAAGAAAAGGAGGTTTTACTGATAATAACTCAGCATGTATAAAATTGTACTGATAATTCAATGTGCAAAAAACTTACCATTTGTATTGGTATTTAGCAAGATGTTAACTTAGTACATAAGTTAATGTACTGTTTGTCATCTAAATTCTAATACTCTCTTTCACAGTAATAAAACATAAGTCTTTGAAAAAGTCAACTATTAAGTAAAACAGGAATGTGAAACACAACTCCTGTAAACAAGCCTTAAAGAACAGTTATCTTATAAGGATGCTTGGCAATATATGAACTTAAGTATTTTTGCCTTTTACCTGGAATATGTCCCCGACAAGTATAAAAGAATTCTTTGCAATAGTCTTTGCAGAGGAGCGGAAGTACTAGATCTCCATCCAGGACGTCTCTCTCGGGAGAGGAGAACAGGCTTTGAGAGTGTGGGGAGCAGGGAGCGCATTTGATCTCCTCCAGTAATTTGCCACATTCTGTGTTGTTGGTGGCAGAAAAGATCTGAAAGCCATAAATCAGAAACACATCTTGTTAGTCATGAGAAAAATGAGCTTTGTTGGGTGTTCTTACCTCCCCACTTCGATCATGTGAGTAGAAAAGTTTAATTCAGAACAAAAAAGAATGACTATGTCACAATATAGAGTCTTTCAAAAGAACACATGCTATCTCTGAGGCCAGGGTGGAATGACAAAGGTCAGAAGGGAACACACGGAAGCACTTCTTGCCTTTGCAGATCTAAGTGTGTGACTCTGTCCTTGTGCTGTTAAAATTAAGATGTTTATGAACTGTTGAATGTTTGATTCATTTATTCTACCCCAGAGCATATATTGAATCATATTTACCTTGAAAATTCTACACCGTTATCCAACTGTGTCCAAAGTGTAATTTAACGACAGGGCTTATTTGTGTCATGGGTAAAAATCCATTTAATTCCTAAAGCCTCTAACAGGCTTCCAGAACTGTATTTAAATAGCATTTTGATAAATTTCTGCTTGTTCCCAATCTGCAATCGGTACCACGCAAATTCCTACACTTGCGTGTTCTATAAAAATATTCCAAACTGAACCAAATGGGCTTAAGACCCATTTCTAATACTTATTACATCTTAGCCAGGAAAAACCTTCTAGCTAGTTCCTTAGACACTTTATATGCATGAATAAACACAGGGTTTAATGAAAGTGCTTTTGTATAGTAGGTAGTGAATTTTCATGAAAAAGAAGAATTTTATTACTATTCTTACAATGATATGTAAGAATTTCAGTAAGATTAATTCTGGAGGACTGATGATTCCTTGAAGTTAATAACTTGTAGGTAGATTAGATCTTAGCATTTACTTAGTATTGACTTAGAAACCTGACTTGAGGAACCCTTCAATAAGTATAGAGGACAATATCAGCCTAATATCTGGTAAATAAAATTAATGCTATCTAAATCAATCACTGTTCCCCCTCCCCCACACACTACAAGATGCTATAACATATATAAATTTTATACTGTTTTCAGCTAGGCATCTGCTTAAATATTTCTCTGTAACAATGTATTCAAATTAAAAGTTTGAAATGTAAGAAAACTGTTTAGTGCTCTAAAACAAGTATTTCTTTTATAAGTTGAGCTAATTTGAGTAAAGAATCTAGCCTCTGTTTTTCTGGATTATGATATCACAGGATCATAAAAGCCCTGGATCAAAAGGACAAGGTAACCTAAAAACGAATTGCATGGGGTATTCAGCAGTCTAAAGAGGCTGCTCAAGATCAGAAAGAAGATGTGTATTATAACTAGAGCGCTCACAAGTTATTAAAGAAGATGTGTATTATAACTAGAGCGCTCACAAGTTATTAAAGAAGATGTGTATTATAACTAGAGTGCTCACAAGTTATTAAAGAAGATGTGTATTATAACTAGAGTACTCACAAGTTATTAATCATGGTTGCATTTACATTTTAATTTTTATCAGTGTGTTTAAGTGACAATTGCTTAAATGGTCCAAGTTTTGTAACAGAAAACATACACCAGATACTTAGGATTTGCATTCCAAGAATGTTTTCGATGTCTTTCATTGTCCAGCCTGGAAACTTCACCAGATCTATTCAATATGAATAGTGCTCAGCTTGTTCTGTTTTTTTCACATACAGCAGTCCTCCAAGACCTAAACAGCCAACTCCTGCTGCCTGAAAACTGGGCTGCAATTACCTTTGCTTTTATGGAGACTATTCATGCTTCCAGTTTTTTGTTTTTGTTTTTTTTTTTTTTTTTAATACTGACACAGAATGGCCCATGTTCTCCCCCAGCTGTTCTTCAGGACGAGCTTGCTTTCAGAGCCTAAAGAATTCTGTCTTTTACAATTTTTGGAATGTGTCCTGCCCACAAGATTCCTCATCAAAAGTTTCACAAATAGGATTCAATAAATTATCTGAAATCAAGTATAGAATAGTATTCTTGTTAAGGTTTGCTGCTGTTCCGGCCCAGCAGGATGGTAACATTTTACTCTGTGTGAGGTCTGCAATATAAACACCTATTTGAAGATAGATAGAGCCATCATTCTGGCTTTGGTTTCAATGAACCAATAGTCTTACTGAAGTCAATTAAACTGACTCAGCCCAAGCAACAGCATTGGTTTAGGCAGATGAGTTCTAGTGAGGGTTTGGGGGGCAGTGAATCCCCGTCTTTTCTTTCTTTCTCCCCTCCCACACGTGTATGCTAAGCACACAGGTTCTTAATGCCTCACATTGCCATGAATCTTAAGAAGAAATTTAAGTTAATTTCCTGTTTCAATTTTTAAAGGCCAAATACAAAGTCACAAGTTCTCGTGGTTTAGCTTTGGAAATCATGTAAAACCTGCAAACGCGATTACAGGCAGCTCAGGAGGGACGGGAGCTGTGGCTGACTGGTCTGTAACATTTGACAGCTTGTCCTTAATCTTCAGCCACTAGAAAGGGAAATCTGTGGAAGAAAGTGAAGAAAGCCCACAGCTACAGCACATCAACAGAGAAATCAGCATCACAGAACTAAACAAAGAGGGTAAAGAGTCACCCACATGGGTTTCATGAAGGGATGAAAGTAGAAAATACATGACAGTATACTAAGATGATCACTTTTGGTCCACAGAAAAGCTATCTCTAAAATATCCTATGCCTCCAAGACTCTTCAGCTGTAGGGCAGAACACACGCGCCTCTGGACTATAGTGCTGGATTATGTCATTAAAGAGTTCAGTTTCAATTTTAGGCTAATATGTAAATAGATCATTGTACTAAGGCAGCTGTTAAAGGGACCCCAGGATGAGTTATTTGTTTAGTTGGATGTGTTCAACAATAGCCTTTGTCCCAGCAAGAGCCAGAGCAAACAAGTGATTGTAAAAGGGCACACTTGAAAACAATTACTTTTCACCCATTCCTTGACAGCTTTGGCTGTGAAACCACCAAGGCAGAGAGAGAGAGAGAGAGAGAGAGAGAGACTGCAAGTTAAGTTTTAGAAATGGGATATTTAGGTGGGCTGTAGATTCAGCTTGGCTAATGAGAAATAGATACTTTTAGCATGCCATATTTACAATCTGCAGCAAAATTTCTAAGACAACATAACCTACTAGATTTTGGCATCACTCATGTCTCATCATAGTTAATAATCTCATTATATTTCTTAACATTATTAAAACCTACAAGAAACTCAAACATAAGAACATAGTATGGAGTCTAAGGAACTGAACTTAATTTTAGCTCACTAAAGAAAGTCTGTGAGCCTACCAACTGGATTTAACTGCTTAGCTGAGCATGCTCAGTCTTCTGACCTTTTTCTTTCTATTTGTCTTTGAAATTTCTTCTCTGATGAAAAGCTACTGTAGTACTTTTCTTCAAAAGTTGCAGAATAGCAAAAATCTTTTCTGGAATTTTTTGTAAACAACAACAAATGACTCAGATGGTGTGTGCCGTCATCTCTCTTGCACACACATTTATGAAATAATACCCTAACATATGTTATAATCTAGGAAGACATGTGGGGGAAAGGGAAACACTTGTATTTAAACTGTGAAAGTTTGAGAACACAGGTCAAGAACCCATGGGCATGACTGTAGCGAGTCTCTTGCCTTGGGTACCTGGGGTACTGTTTGCTTGTGAGTCACTCGCAAGAGAGGGGCAGAGCCTGCAGAATCTACATACACATTTTCCAAAGGAATTGGAATTTGCAGGAGCCTGGAAAAGCTTAGACAAGAATATGCACAGCTAACATGGCAGACCTTTCCTAAAGAATTGGTTTCTGTAAGTTTTTTTTTTTTTTTTTAGATTTGTAGCTTCTCTTAAGGATTACAAACTCCCCTGTCTGCCCCTTTGTCCCTTCTCTCCACTATAGTAAGAGCAAAGTTTGCTTTCCACGTTTCAGGAAGAGGTCAGTACTGCAGGAGTCTCCGGACCCTCATTATAATCACAGCATACACTACACACAGGGACACTTCATGGTGAGTAAATATTTCTACACCTTTCTCTGAGCTTCCCCTTGGGGATGGGGGTGGGGACTCCTGCTGAAGTCTTTAAGATGCTCTGACTGAGCTGTTTCTGTAGCTTCATTCAATTAGGAGGCTGGGGCTTAATGACATTGTTGCTGATAAAATGCTGGCGTATCTGTTCCCCGCATCTCAGGCTACTGCTGCATATGGTAAGAATAAAGAGCGGGCTGCAGCTGAAACCTGCAGCAAGACAGCTCTCACTCATCTGGGAATAGAACGAGTTAGACAAACGCTCCCTCAAAAGGCATGAACATTTGGACAGAGCTGAGGACTGAAAGAGAATGATGTTCTCTAGTTTCACCCATTAGTGAACCAACTAACAAATACAATGGCGGTGTTGTTAGTCTTTGGCCATAAGCAACAGGACGCTGTGTGTGGGCAGCAGTTTAGTGGGGAGGAGGATAAGTCGACCCCTTTTTGTCCTATTGATTTTTTTCCTATTTGCATGACTTGAGCAAATTAAATGATGCAATATGGCTTTTTGTTACAAAACAAAGTGAGAGGTACCACCCAGACACATATGTTGATTCGCAGGAGCTGTTTACATGATAATAGGGTGAAATCTACCGTGAACCGAGCATAAAAATTAGATTCAGCCTGGGCATTTTTTTTTTAATGCCTGGGCCAGCAAGAGTGGAGCACAAGTTTTCCGAGTCTCTCAGACCTTGACAACTGAAGGGTTGTAACAGAGGAATTCTTAATTAAACTTAAAATGGGCAAAGACAGGGGGAGCAGAGACACCTGATTGTCTATCCCCCGTGAAGTGATTGTTAATGACAGGATCCCACAGACGGCACACAGCCATTCCCTGTAAAAAAAAAAAAAAAAAAAATCTCATGCAGAATCAAGACCAACGATGTCTTGCACTGGGCAGACACTTCTTGGCTAAACTAATCAACGCATGGGAAGTGCATATGTCATCACTCATAAAAATGAGTTTCTAGACAAGATCCTTTTAGACAACGCTGTACCAGAGAAAAACCTGGATTTCTAATGTTACAAGACGGAAAAACCACTGAGCAGAAGGCTCCTGCAAAATTTCCGAGTTCTTAACACACCAGGAGTTCCCTTCCGCTGGTTTAACCATTGTCATTCAAGCTAGACTCTTCAGGAGACTGGGCTTGCGATCATAAACCAGCAGTGCCTCGATAACCTTTAGAATCCAAGCCGCTCACTAGTTAGAGCACGTGGAGAAAACAGAACAAATCTTTTCTACCCCAGAAAAATAAACCGGAAACCACAGCTACCCTAATTTACAGTTCCACCTCACCAAGACCTCGATTTGATCCAAAATATACTGTTAATCCCGATTTTTTAAAAAAAATTTACCCAGCCCAATACCCGGGTACCACAGAAACGTCTCTCTTGAGATAGGCAATTTTGACCAACAACCCCACAACGGACTCCAGGGGAGGTAGAGCTATCTGCACACCTCCCAGGAACACACACCGAGAACACCTAACCATCGTAGAAAAGTTATAGGAGCTATCGAAATGAGTTTGGCCTCTCTTGCAGCTACCAGCATCTCAGCGAGCCACCTCTGCGAGCGCCTACCTTGTTCTCCAGACGCCCCAATGCAGGACTGTCACTCTGCAGGCAGCAGGATACTCGGGGGTAGAAGCCACCACACAGGATCTCTCCTCCACTCAGCAGCTCCAACTGGGTCATCATCCGTCTGTCTCTCCTTTTCAGGCGCTTAGGGGGGTTCCCATTCAGGCACCTTCTCCTCCTCGCTCCGCTCCCTTCACTTCTTTCCCCAAACTTGGCATCTCCTTCAAAAAAGCCCAGAGCCACGGCCAGCAGTAGCAGCTTAAACGAGAGCATCTTCAGCATCGTCTACCCGGAGCAGCAGTGGCAGGACGCGGGAGGATGGGGGGGCGAGGGGGGAAGGCCACTGCCCAGCAAGGGCACTAGGGCGCAGCTCCAGGGGAGTGCTGCGGGGCGGCGGGACGCTCCAGAGTCAGAGGGAGGTGGCGGGGGAGAAAGATGCAGAGCGCTGCAACTTTGCCTTAGGGCAGCCGGAGCCGCGAGATAAACTGCAGATGACACTGTCCGCAGCCTTGCCAGCGTCAGTTGGGTTAGGGGCTTTCCGCAGCGGCTGGGAAGTGGGAGGAGAAGGAGTTGGAAGAGGAGGAGGAAGGAGAGAAGAAGACAGTCATGGAACTTCGTTTGTCCGCTCAAAGGGAGTTGTTTAGGTGAGACAGTAGCAGGAATCGAAAGGGCGGCGGCGGTGGCGGCGGCGGGCCGGGCGGAGGCAGGGCCAGCGCTGGGCACCCGGGGATGCTGAGGTCTCCTCTGTCGGCGGCTGCTGCTTCTCACACAGCCTCTCATGTTTCGCTCCCTCTTTTCTTCTTCTTTTTAACTAGCGCGCGGGGAGGTGCTGCCACCGCGCGCCCCTTGACGTCACCGCCGCTCGCGCGCCCCCGCGCGGGGTGGGGGAGAGAGGAGGGGGCAGCCGGCCCGGGAGCTAGCGCTTGCTGGGACCCAGGGTGGCCTCAGGCTGCGACGGGGCGGGGACCGAGGGGGGAACAGGAGGCAGGACAGGGGACAGGCAAGGGGGGCGGGGAGCCCTCGGAGCCAGCCTCCGGTTCTCGGAACCCAGAACGCTACCACGCCGGGGTGGGGTTGGCCCAGCCGCGCTGCCCAGCCTGGGCCGAAAGTGCCTGGGGGCGTCGCTGCCGCTTCGGGCGACCGGGCTGAGGCTCCCGGACCCTGTGAGTAAGAAGGGACCGCGCGAGGTGAGAAGGGAGGCATCTTTCCCTGGCTTCGCCCACGCTGGTCTGGGTTTGGTTACCTAGCCCAGGAAGAGATGGGCTGGAGACGGGGCTGCTGGGAGCTTGTCCGTGCCTTTCCTTCTCCTGCAGGCATGACAGTCGCAGCTGGTCCCCAGTGATCCGCGAGATTTAGAGACAAGAGAGGAACCCAGATGCTGTAGGTTTTTGTGTAGGTTGAATGGCCACCCACAGGTCCTTGCTGAAGTTCCTGGAACTACTGTAGTAGTAGGGTTCGGTTCGGTATCCCAGAGCAGGCTACAACTGAGCCCTTCTCCAAGCAGACTTAGGTAGGACAACCCAGACTAAGTCGCCTAAGAGACACCTGTAGCTGTGTGTGCATGTATAAAGTACATGCGTGCGTGTACACACAGACACACACAAACTTTCTGTAAGAAGAGTTTAGTCTGTGAAGCGAAGTGCAGAAGCACAATCCTACGTAGCTCCATGTGCGATTAAAATCACCTTTCCCCTAAGTGGACAAGTTCTGCCTAGAGCGTTTCTAGAAAGATGTTGACATTATCAAGTCGTCACTGGGATAAGCCTCCCAGGAGCCGCACACAAAATGTGCTTTGTGTCTATTTGGATACCAAACAGGGAAGCTGATTTCCTGGTGGATGACTTTTGATGAGGAGATAAGGCTGTTTTTCCCATTTTGGCAATGGGGGAATGTTCACCATATTTGGACACATATTTCGCCAGCTCCCGTGAAAACTGGTGGTGGTTGAGGCTGGTACTCCTTAGAAAGTGGTATCAGTGGCTAGGTGAGCCTTGTTCCTTTCAACCCCTGAATTCTTAATTACAGTTTATATATGAAGTTAGAGTTTCTAAGCAACAGAAATGACCTGTTAGAATAAACCTAAGGCTCACGGAGACATTTGGCCTACCCCTCAGCTAAAGCAAATGCCCTGGAGCCAAACTTACTGTGTACATGGGCACCACCGTCATGAACTATGGTCACATGGACACTGTCGTGCACTACTGTGTACAGGATACTGTCATGCACCACTGTGTACATGGCCACCATCATCATGCACTATGGTG
>JAQHUG010000243.1:2655495-2666390 GCA_028555095.1 Dicrostonyx torquatus
TGTCATGCACTACTGTATACATATTATTATAGCGAACATACCCTAAGTTCCCACATGATTTGTCTAACATTCTTCCTGCTTATCTTTGATGATAAGCTAAATCCCACTAAGGGTTTTAAGCTCTCCTTTAGTAGTTTCTGAGATGAGTTATATCATGATCAAGCTACTGGCATAATTCCATATGATTCAGATCCCAGAACCTCGTCTAGAATGTGTTTAGGGATTTATTCCTAAATTTTTGTTTAATGTCTTTCCCTAAAATGAAGGTCCTTCTGAAATCTTATCTCAGTGATTGGCATGCCCACTCTGAAATGATAAACTGATGTAAGTAGTGTCAGGCAGGCCTTCCTGTGCAGTGCACTCCCAGAGTAAGGCCACCTAAAGTAAATTAGTACTGGCTTTTACAAAATGATGCTTCTGTTATAGACTATGGTCATAAATGTCAAAGTGCTGATCACTTATAAATGATCAAAAGGAGACAAGCATTTTTCCTTCTTTTCCTTTTAGGACAAAGTCTCATGTACCTCAGGATGGTTATATACTTTAAGGATAACAGTGAGCTACTGATCCTTCTGCAACCACTTCCTTAATGTTGGGATTAAAAACGAAGACTATCATGCCTGCCTGAGGTAGTGCTCAGAATACATTATCAGGGCTTCCAGAGACTTAGAAAAGTACCAAGCACAGAAGTAAACACGACTGGCAAAAATAAAAACAAGAACAACAAAACAACACACAAGGAAATGATTTCTAATGAAGTTCTGCTATTCTCATAGATTGAGGCCTCAGCTGTCATGAGACAGGCCACCTTTGACACATGATGGGAGCAGATACGAAGTCTCCATTGGGTCCCCGCTTTTGGAGTTCAGGAAACCTTGCAGAAGAGGGGGAGGAGGAATTGTAGGAGCCAGAGGGGAGAGCAAGTCCTTTGGAATTTACTGAACAGTGCTCATGGGTACTCGCAGACACTGAGGCAGCAATTGCAGAGCCAGCATGGGCTTCACCAGGTCCTCTATGGTTGTCGGCTTGGTGTTTTGAGGAACTGACAGTGGGAGTGGGGGTGTCTCTGACTCCTTTGCCTTCTCTTGGGACCCCTTTCCTCCTAATGGATTGCCTTGTCCAGCCTTGATATGGGTTTGTGCCTGGTCTTATTGTATCTTACTGTGCCCTGTTGAGTTGATGTCCCTGGGAGGCCTGCTCTTTTCTGGAAGAAGATGGGCTGAGGGAGTGAATCTGGGGGAGATGAGGGGGGAACCAGAAGGAGTAGAGGAAGGGGAAGCTGCGGTCAGGATGTATTGTATGAGAGGAAAACATTTTTAAAAATTGTAGGGTTTGATACATGCAAACACTCTACAACAGAGCAATATTCCTTCCCTTGTTCCATGTTGACATATGCAACTGGAGCTGATGCATGAGCAATTCATCATGAGTAATCAGGCTCCTTATAGGACACTGAGATTATTCCTGTGTCACTGATACAATTTCTTTCTTTTTTGATGGTGGTGGGGATGTTTTTGGTTTTGTTTTGTTGTTGTTTTTTAAGACAGGATTTCTCGGTGTAACAGCCCTGGCTGTCCTGGAGCTCACTTTGTAGACCACACTGGTCATGAACTCACAGAGATCTGCCTACTTCTGTCTCCTGAGTGCTGGGATTAAAGGCGTGTACCAACACCACCTGGCATGATACAATTTCTAAACAGTACCTGCCTCTTGTTTCACAGGTGGACTTCTGATATTTTTCCCCAGAAGACAAATTAAAAACTTTAATATGTTTGGTTGTTTTTACTCTTTGTTCTTTTGCGGGCCCACCCCCCAGCTCCCAAATAAGTTTCTTCTAAATGCCCAGCCTTACCCTACTTTGTTTCTAGCCAACTTTTCTTAACTTAAATTATCCCGACTCCCTTTTGCCTCTGGGCTTTTATCTCTCTATTATTTCTGTACACCTCTCTGTACTTCTTACTGCGTGGGCTTGTTGTATAGCTGGGTGACTGGCCCCTGAAGTCCCCCTCTCCTCCTTTTCTCACTCCTTCATCCCTCCCCTCCCCAGATTTCTCCTCCTATTTAGTCTGTCAGTCAGTCCTGCCTTTCTTTTCTCCTGCCTTGTTAGTAGCCATCCGACTCTTTGTTAGACCAATCAGGTGTTTTAGACAGCAAAGTAACACAGCTTCACAGCATTAAACAAATGCAACACAAAAGAATGCAACACATTTTTGCATCATTAAACAAATGTTCCACAGCATGAATGAATGTAACACATCTTAAATAATATTCTACAGAAATCTAATTTCTTAGGAGTCAAGGATCAACACTGGGATGTTTCCTAAGATTAAAGCCTTGTTGGAGGTTGTGGCAGGAGAGCAGAGCCATTTGCACACCTAGACAAGTCGGAAGGATCACTTTCAGCCAGTAAGCCATGTTTAAGAAGTGTGAACGTGCTGCACTGATTTTCATCCATGCACTGTTGATAGCCATCAGAAACTTTATCATGTGTGAACAATCAGTAAGCGCCAGATCCAGGAATTAGACGCTTCTCGTTGTGATCACCCCGGCTGAGTCTAATTTGGTCTTATGTACGTTGCTGTGACCACTCTCAATAAATGTTACGCACTGGCCATCTCACTTGACACTTTTTAGAGGTTTCAAATGACTTAAAAGATCTTTTCAAATTAAATAACAGACTACAGTGTGACTCCGCAGAGAAAGACCACATATCATTTAACATAGATTGGTGTTAGTCCAGCTATAGGGCCTGACACAATGGCAGGGTAACATGCATGCGTGCGCGCATGCGCGCGCGCACACACACACACACACACACACACACACACACATATACGCGCGCGCGCGCACACACACACACACACACACACATATACGCGCGCGCGCACACACACACACACACACACACACACACACACACACACTGTTTAAATCAGTACCTGTGTGTCAAACTCTGCTCTGGAACTTCTTCTAATGGGGGAGGCAGATAACAGCGAGATACAGATTGTACCAGATGACCATGAGTGCCGGAGAGAGGAGATCATGGGAAGGAAGGCACAGGCCTGGAGAGGAACGACCATTTAGAAGATTAGAGCAGTGAGCTACGTGGTCGCAGGGCCTTAGGAGCAGAAAAGCAAATTGAATGAAGTAGGAAAGCTTGGTGTGCCCGAGGGTAAACAGAGGCTTAGCTCTCAAGAGTAGACCCCAGTGAGTGACAGAGAATGACAAGAATGGGCAACATCATGAAGTAGCCAGGTCTCAGACTAAGATCTCTGAAGTTTCTCCTCTTAATCAGATGCCTCTGCTACGGGAGGCAAATGCTCTACCACTGAACAATATGCCCTGCTCCAGCCAGCTGTCTTTTCGGAAATAAACTGCTGGGTGTTTTCATAGACTGAATTAAAAATATGCAATTGAGTAAATGAGCATCAACAACTGGAAAGTATAAAGGAGACTTGGAAGCAAAAGGAGTCATGACCCAAAAAGGGACACAGAAGTAAAAGGAGCCATGGCCCAAAAGGGTACACCGAAGTTGAAGGAGTCATGTCCTGAAAGGGGACAAGGAAGCAGGAGTCATGGCCCAGAAGGGGACATGGGAGCAGAAGGAGCATGTCCCAGGTGCATTGCATCATCAGAGATGAGGAAGCAGGGAGAGCCGCGAGCTGTGGAGACAGATTGTCCATTAGCCAGTGCCAAGGTGGATTGAAATGGATTATGGGAATGCTGGCAGAAGTCTGGAGACTAGCCCTTTGACCCTGACCAGAAGAATGCCTTCCTTAATGTTTTCATAACCAACACCACAAACTAAGATCTTAAAACAACAGAAATTTACTGTCTCTGAGTTATTAATCTGATATCCAGGACCGGTTCCTTTTAACTGCCTGGGCTTTTCTCTAGCTTCTGGTAACTTCCATCATCCCTTTCCCCCATTTTCAGGTAGTGAGCTTACTGTGTCTTGCTTGTGGGTGGGTTTATTTATACCCAAATTTCTTCATCTTGCGTGAACATTAGTTATGTTAGTGTCTATCCTAACAATACTCATATGTTAACCATCTGTGAAGATGCTATTTCCACATACTGAATTACACGGATACTGACAGGGCTTCTTCAGAATCCTTGTAGTTGGTCTCCTTCCATCCTTCCTTCCTTCCTTCCCTCATTTATTTCTTTATTTTTCTCCTTCTGTCTTTCTTTTTCTGTCTTTCTTTCCTTCCTTCCTCTTTCACTTCTTCCTTCCATTCCCTTCCTTCTTTCCATTCTTTCTTTCTTTTCTCTTCCCTTTCCTTCCCCTTCCTTCCTTCCTTCTTTCCTTCCTTTCTTCCTTTTTGAATATTCTAGCTACTAACTATAATATGTATAAATCAATTGATGAAGAGACAATGAAAATATAAAAAAAGTTTTATATTTACAAAGTAGAATATTATTGAGCAGATAAGAAAAAGAAAATCATGAAATTTGCAGGTGAATGGATGGGACTGGAAATTATTGAGTGAGGTAGCACAGACCCAAGAAGACAAATGCTGAGCATTTGCTTTTGTCTGGAGACATTAGTTTTTAATCTTCAGATATGTGTATTTCATTTGAAATTCCACAGGGGTCAGGAAATTATTAAAGGGTCATTGTGTGGGAACCATCAAGGGAGGAAAATCTCACTGCTATAAAGGATTAAGGAGAATAACGGAATAAGAAGGGTTCAAATGGGGTTGGGGATAGGGGGCAGGATTAGATGGGAATACTGGGAGGGACAGACAACACTTGTCATATAGAAACCTATTATAGAAGAAGCTCCTTAAAATATATGCATAACAGCAATAAAAAGAGTCAAAATGAAGTTAACCTTTAATGTGGTAGCAATGTCCCTACCATATACCGTATGCTAACAAATAAAAAGCCCAATGTCAGGAATAGGTTATATTTTTATAGTTACTGGCCAGTGAAATCTCATAGACCCTACCCCCAGCATTAAAGTGTATTGATGATGTTCTTGTTTACTCTCAAGAATGTTGCCGTAAGACCTATTGCTGAAGACACTATAGACTTATATCCTGGAACACGGAGAAGTCAAGCTGGTGCTCACCCAGAAGCTTCATTCCCTACTGGCTAGCCTCTCTAGGTGGGACTTGCTATTCACACTACTGGAGGAGAAAAACCAAGCATCATGCACTCAGCTGTGAGCCCTGAGAACTAAATAATGATTGACCTAGCAAGGCATGCACACTGGTACAATATTGACTCAAACATTTGTGGAGTAACCAACTCCCTTCTGATTGGGCTTAAGTCCCAATAAACAAGATAAACCCCTTACCTGGCACCATGATCAGGGTACGAATCTGTGGTGAGAGAGGTTATACAGGCCCAGGAGGAGAGCCTGCTGTCATAGTTCTGCTAAACAGACACAGTGGTAAACTGGCTCCCAGTGACTTAGTGTTGTCCCTGTTTAATGTGTCTCTTCATCCTCACCACAGACGCTTCTGTTTGCGGTGTAAGTAGGATAATGGAGACTCTCAACTGGTAGAGGAGCAAGAATAAGGAGCTATGGAGTGTTCGTCCTCACTGGGGCATCCATATCACACTTCCACCTTCCAAGGCTCAGGGATCATTGCAGAAATATGGGGAGAAAAGATTGTAAGAGAGAGGTGGTGGATGAGTACAAGGAAAGTGTTTCCCAGGCACACAAGTGTGCACACATGACCTCACAGCAGTGTGACAGCCCATGTGAGACCTGCTGAAGCTTTCCTGGATACACAAGTGTGCACACGTGACCTCACAGCAGTTGTAACAGCCCATGTGAGACCTGCTGAAGATCAATAATCCCAGCAAGGAGAGGGGAGGTCTCATCCCTAGCTAAGGAGCTATTGGCAAGTCTTAGCTGCTGGGAGGAAGGGAGAGAGAGAGAGAGAGAGAGAGAGAGAGAGAGAGAGAGAGAGAGAGAGAGAGAGAGAGAGAGAGAGAGAGAGAGAGAGAGACTCTAAGTGACTTAGTTTTCTTTAAAGCTGACCACCCTACAATGGAAGGTCATACAACCAAGGCTATATAAACAGCATACATTGGACTTAATAGATTAAAAAAATAAAGAGGCCACAAGTTAGGTGAGTAGGAAATGAGGGTGAACGTGGGAGGAGTCGGAGGAGAGGGTGATGTGACCGAACACATTGTATGAACTCTGAGAGAAAGAAAGTAAGAAAAGCCTTTGGAAGAAGCAATTCTTTGCATAACACAAGATACAGTCCCAGTGCATGATGGAGACAGCAGCGGCGCTCTCAGCAGAGAGGGCTCGTCTTGTTCCTCTTCCTTTGGCCTCTGACTTTTAGAGCATTTTATAATATAATATAATTTTAGGCATTATTACTGCTTTGGCCACATCCACTGATTTTGAAATAATAAAATTTCTTTTCCATTTCATTCAAAATATGTTCTAACTTCCCCTCCCTGCCCCAGCCACTGCCCAAACTCTTTGAAACAGAAATTATTAAAAACCATCTGATTTAATTTTAAATAGAGTTTTTTTTTCCCTCTATAGTCAGAGTATATTCAGGACAAATTGAACTTGCAAATGTTTGAGTCTTTTCCATGGGCGGGAGAATGTCTATCTTGGTAAACATTCTGGGCACAACAGAAGAGAATACGTGTTCTCCTGCGGAGAGGTGTGCGGCTAAACGCCAGTCAGGCAATTTGGTAGATGGTGTTTAATCTTCTCTTTCTTATTGATCGTACTTGTCATATCGGTTCTTGTTGGAGTCACACTGACATCTAGAGTGAAGAGCTTCCTGCCCCTGCTGCAGATTCTACCAAGTTCGCTTTGCATTGCTATTTGCATAAATGCTTATGATTTACCTCACGAATGGACACTGGCTGTTATGGAAATGATTGGAATTTCTTTATCAATGGTCAAAATTGCTTTTGTTTGTCACTAACACGAGGCATCTTTTTTTCACCCTTTTTCTTTTAACCTATTTTGTTTACTTATTAAAAACTTTCTGCAAGCTGCATAGGGTTGGGTTTTGCATATTTTTGCCCATGCGGCCGCCTACAGCTCCTGGTGAAGATGGCTAGAGTCTTTATATTTGAAGTGATCACTGATACAGTGCATTCAGAAGAAACTCTCTTCTCTAATACTTGGTTTCTGTTTGTCTTATCTATTTATTTCGTTTTTACTCTTTTTAATACTTTGGATTATTAAATATTTTTATCATGGTAATTTGTCTCTGTTACAAGCTTATTTTTTTCCTTTCCTTTTCATGGTGGCTATTTTAAGGTTTAACTTATCACATTGTGTCTTCAGTCACTATGATATCACTTTATTAAGAAAATCTTCAAATGACAAACTTGTATCCTTTGTGTCTATGAAGTGTGGGTTCCAGAACACTTGCAGATACCCGAGCTGCACATGTCTAAACCCACTTTATAAAATGGTGCATCATTTGCATGTGGCCCGTGCACATTGTTCCGAGGGCTTCCAGCCACCCTTAGATTGCGTGCACAGCTCTAGCAGTGTAAAGGTTGTAAGGGTAGGTGTCAAACTGTGCTGTTTAGGGAATAAAGACGCATTCAGTATAGATACGAGTCCTTGCAATGTCATGGAGCTGCAGCTGCTTGCGTCTCCAGATGCAGAATGTATGAACATGGATTCCAAACAGCTTTCACACGGCCACCAGCCTCTGTGCATACACTTCATAATGATAAAAGATATGATTATGGTTTTCTTTGCACAGATATTTATCTTTTAGAACTAGTTTTAAATAGAATAAAGGTTTGTTTTTTTGTAATTTGCCGTTATACTTTATTAAGTGATGTTAATCCTTCACTAAGTTAATGTTGATGCCTGGACTTGTGACTCACTATTACTGCCTGGCATAGCAAGTTAATGCTACCCGTGTCCCCAGGGAGAGAAGAAAATCAACAACTGAGAGCTTTTTCTGAGTTTTCATTTCACAGCCCCATAAAGTAAAGCAAAACAAAACAAACTGTAAGTCCAACCGACCTATGTCCAAACGGAAGGAAAGTGAAACAGACAACTGGTCAACCTAAAACTCTAGACCCAGTGAAAAGCATCTCAAAAGCAAAGGCAAAATAAAAATAAAACACATTTGCCAAACAAAAGATGAAAATAAGATCATCATCTTCAGTCTTTACTACAAGAACTGTGGGCACATTCCTTCAAACGGGAAGAAACCACATCAATCAGGAATCCAGATGTACCATAAGGGCATATTAAAGCATTAATATTAACTAAAAGAGGGATTAATACAAGGCAGAATCAGAGGGCTTTCTTGCTGTTTTTTCTTCCTAAGGGGACCAGGAAACGGCAGCTGTTTGCATCCAGGAAAGGGTCCTCACCAGAACCTGACTGAGAGCCCTACCTTGCACTTTCAACCCTTAGAACTATAAGAAACAAAATTTTGTTCTTTCAGCTATTTGGGTTGCTGAAATAATTAAGACAGATTCTAAAGGTGACTTTTATGATGCTGGGTGCTTGTGCCATACATTTAGTTATTGTCAGTGTCATCTTTCATCAGCTATGAAGCACAGCTAATCAGTTGAAACTGTTTGGTTCTCTTAAGTGTGTTGCTAAGTTTTGCTGGTGAATGCAAAATCAAATTTAATGAAGGATTATTTTCTTTACTATTAAGACAGTTCTAGATACATTGCTTGAGTTTTTTGACTTATGTCATTTAAACACACACACACTATCTACACACACAGACACACACATATATGTATGTGTATATATATATATATATGTATGTATGTAACAGGTCTAGTCACCAAGCCTGTGATTCATTTCAATTAAAAAAAGATTTATTGCTATGTTATATATGTAGATGTTTTGCCTGATCTACGTGTACCACATGTGTGCAGTGCCTGAGGGGGCCAAAAGAGTGTTTCAGGTCCTTTAAAACTCGAGTTTTTGTTAGCCATGTAAGTGCTGAGAATTGAACCCTGGGTCCTCTGAAAGAGGAACAAGTGCTCTTAACCACTGAGCTGTCTCTCCAGCCCAATGTTTACTCTTATTTATCAACGAAGATGCAGTGTATTCTGAGAGATTTTGGCTTTTCCCATCCAGGTTTTCTGTGTGACCTGTCTTCTGAATGGTCACCTACTTCTGAAACACTCTGTCCTCTCTATCACAGAGTTGTCCCTTGGAGACAGAACTTTTCTGAGACCTATGTGAGGCCCCCAAAGCCCCTTCTGAGCAGCTCTTTCTGTGTCCCTTATGAATGTTTGGCTACAGGCTTCCCATAGGGAGGGCCCACTACCTGCAGGCTTCCCAGCCTTCCAAACAGCACCACTAGCTGGGGACCAAGTGTTCAAACACGTAAACTTTTGGGGACACTTCACATTCCAACCACATTCTACCCCCATCCTCTAGATGTTCATGGTCATCACATAATGTGAAATGTGTTTAAAAGTCCCCAGAGTCTTTAAGATCCCAACAACGCTTAAAAGTCCAAAATTTTCTTTCCAAAAACATGGCAAGTTTTTAACTGTGAATCCTTGTAAAATCATGAAGCAAATTACATACTTCTAGTATCTAAAATTCCCATTCCAGAGTGGAAGAATGCTGCAAGAACAAGGAGACCAAAACAAGATCAAAATCCAGCAGGGAAAACACTAGACCTTGAAGCTCCATGTCCGGAATTCGGGGCTCATAATGGGATGGTCTGAGTTCTAGCAGACCTGGGCAGTCCCACCCCTCCAGCTCAGCTGCCTGCAGGACGTGGCTTCTTTCTTGGGTCCTCTTCACTCTGTGCCCATGTGTTTCCTCTGCAGCTGTCCCACGGTTCTGCCATCTCCAACACCCTGCATCTCCACTGCAATACAGACTTTGACAACTTCATAAAATCTCAGGCCCTCTTTGCAGGGAATCTGACCCTACTGTGCATGACCAGATCTAAATGGCATTCTCCCACCTTGGCACAAGCCAGCAGGAGCCCCTGTGAAACTAGTTCTGTGAAGACAATACTGCCAAGACCAGCTGCCTGCTCCTGCTTGAGATACAGCCGGTCCTCTAGACTCAGCTGCACAGGCCTCTGTCTGTGTGCTGACGGTGAGGGAACACTCCTGCAGTTCTTGGGCAGGGATAGTGCCCAGTTAGGCTCTCCTTTCAAAGGCATTTGCTTTCTTTCTTTCTTTTTTTTTTCTTTTTTCTTTTTTTTTTTTTTAACAAGTTGTCATCTCTGACGAGTGGGTGGAGTCTTGCTTTGAGAGTTTTCCTATTCTTTCTGTATGGGACACCAGATTTCCCTTTAAGAGTCACAGTTATTTCCATACCTTCCCTTTGTACAGCTTGGCACTCACTCACGTTCCTTTCCTCACCGGAGCGTCCTTTCCCCATCTTTCTGCTTCACCTGTCGCACCTGCTGCTCTCTCTGTAGACCACAGTCAGAGCGGTGAGCAGGGATGACTCAGATAGATTGGGATCCTGTTTTGAAATTTTTCTTCTACAAATCAACTAGCCTTTTACTTATTAATTCAACCATTTTCAAGTTCTCAGAATACAGGCAGAAAACAGCCAGCTTCTTTGACGGAAACATCCTCTAACCTAATTCAAGAGGGGAAGCAATTCCTGTTGGCGAGAGCATGAGGTGGTTGCTCATATTGTATCCACACTTCAGAAGCTGAGTGAACAGGAGCTGGGAACGGGATGCCAAATCCCAGTTCTCTCTCCAGCAACCGACTTCCCCAGTGAAAAAGTTTTACAGCCTTCTAAGACAGCATCCCTAGCTGGGGACAAAAGTTTTAAACACATGAGCCCACAGGGAAATATGCCATATCTGAACTACATTATCTACCCTGTGTCCTCACAAGGGATGCTGGTGCTGTGAATTCATCATACCTGTGCCCTCACAAGGGATGCTGGTGCTGTGAATTCATCATACCTGTGCCCTCACAAG
>JAQHUG010000243.1:2676216-2691169 GCA_028555095.1 Dicrostonyx torquatus
CAAGGACACTTGCTCAATCATGTTGATAACAGCTTTATTCATAGTACTCAGAAAACATCAATTGAATAGAAAGAAGCAAAAAGCAATTCCACTAAAACCAGGAACAAAACAAGGCTGTCCCCCAACAGAAGAGTGGATAAAGACAATGTGATACGTTTACACAATGGAGCGTTACTCAGCTGTTAAAAAAAATGACATCATGAAATTTCCAGGCAAAAGCATGGAATTAGAAAAGATCATCCTGAGTGAGGTAACCCAGACCCAGAAAGACAGATATGGTATGTGCTCACTCATAAGTGCACATTAGCTGCTATGTAAAGAATAACCATGCTACCATCTACAGACCCAGAGGGGCTAAGTGATAAGGAGAGCTCAAGTAGGGACTGAATGATCTGTCTTGGAAGGGGAAATGGAATAGATTTTGTGGGTGGACTGGGCCCAAGTCAGGGTAGGAACTGGAGGGAACAGGCGTGGGTGAGGGAGGAAGGTAGTGGAGGGAGAGAGTACTGGTAGAGAGACTGGAATTTGAGGGCATTTAGGGAGTGATGTGGAAACCTAGTTACAGTGGAAATTCCCTGGAAGCTAAGACCCTAGGGAGACTCTTAGTAATTGTGAATAAGGAGCCTATAATCAGACAAGGTGCCAGTGGTGTGACTGAGACACCAACCAAAGCCACACAATCTTTGACCTCAACCTATTCTGCCTGCAAGATGTGTTGGGGTAAAGGTGGGGCAGAACTTGTGGGAGTGGCCAACCAGTGACTGGTCCAGCTCAAGGCCCACCCCTGAGAGGGAATCCGGTAACCAGAGAGTGGATATCACAGAGACCTAGGATAGAACCAAGCATGACTGGGGGAAAAAGGAGCCAATGAAAAGTTTTCTAATAGTATTCTGCTATACTCACAGATTGGTGCCTAGCCCAGCTGTCATCAGAGAGGCTTCGCCCAGCAGCTGATGGAAGCAGATGCAGAGACCCACAGCCAAACATTATGCGAAGCTTGGGGAAGCCTGCAGAAGAGTGGGAAGGAAGGGCTATAGGAGCCAGAAAGGTCAAGGACACCACGGGAACACAGCCCACAGAATCAACTAAGCGGAGCTCATAGGGGCTCCCAGGGACTGACAATTGCAGAGCCTGTACGGATCTGAACTAGGTCCTCTGCATATATGTTACAGTTGTGTGCTTGGTGTTCTTGTGGGTCTTCTAGCAGTGGGAGTGGAGAATGGCCCTGACTCTTTCACTTACTATTTTCCTCCTTCTCCACCAGCCTTGAGATGAGGGTTTGTGCCTAGTCTCATTGTAAATTGCTCTGCTCTGCTCAGATAACATCCCTAGGAGGCCTGCTGTTTCTGAACAGGCCATAGGAGGAGTGGACTTTGGGGAGATAGGACTTGGGGGAGGGGCTGAGAGGTGTGGAGGGAGGGGAAACTGTGTTCTTGTAAGGTAAGAGAGGGAAACAAACAAAACAAATCAACAATTCCCACTTGCACATTTCCCCATAGACTCCATTATTCTTGGTGGCTGTTTGGTTGAATGACATATCATTTGCAGTGGTTCTTTTCCATATTATTTTCTCACAAATTAGCATAGAGTCACTGTATGTGACTGGTGCATATTGAGTATAGAATAATTGTGGCCTGGGATGAACATAGTGAAGATGAATTAAAAAATTAATTTTATTATGCATATTGCTTCTCAAGTTTAGATGAACAGCATATAGCATTAAAATCTGAACTAAATATCAAGATTCAGTTGTTACAAGTAAGACATTATTAAAAATAAATATTATCAATTCTTATTAACTGTAATGAACAGCAGTTCTTGGGCATGTGACTGTATGTGACCTCATGAGACAGAAGAGAATGACTTCACTACTATAGCTAGCAAACAAAGCAAAACAACAAAACGTTAAACAACTTTTGTTGGAATATGTGAAGTAGAAATAACTGCTAAATTGCAGAGGGGATCTGAATAACCTAATTCTTCTACTGTTGGGAACTAATCGCATAAAAGATATTATTACCCAGGACAATACAAAGCTGATGTTTTTTTCTTTTTTTCAATAGGAGTCTTCGGCTGTTCCCAAAGACATCCTAAATTGTACTTATAATCCAGGATCTTGGTTTTGGAGCTGGGTGACTCAGGTCTTACTTATCAGCCTGCTGTATTGTTGCTTTCTAAGACACATACAAGTCATCCAAAACCTTTTTTGATATCCTTATTTTTGATTGTTGTAGCTTGCTGTGTCAAAGGTGCTAAATTTGAAACAAGTTCAATATAATTTCCTTCAAGGATTAATTCATTCTTCTGAGTTTGACAACCAGATCAAGCAATACCTGTTTTCATTTGAATCCTGTGGATGCATTTTTTACCCAAGAAATTTCGAATTTCAACCAAAGACCCCTTCTCCCGAATAACGATGTTGATGGTGAAGCAAGCTCATGCAGGTGTTATCTTGTAAGAGAAACCCTGCATAGCACCCTTGATTAGGTTCTGAACTGCTGCAGATGGTGCCGGTAGGGGCCAGCTCTTTGTTTCCCAACCATTTGTCAACCTGGGGCCTCTTCTTTATCTTAGCAAGGAGACTCAGCTCTACACGGATGTGTTTGAAGTCCCTCCAGAGGGTCCCCTGGGGCCCTCCACTGTAACTTTGCTGTGGACATCTTCTGGAATGTTGACAATCTGATGGCTAAAAATGGTCTTCATTCTGTCAGCAGATGTGGCAAAGAGAGAAAAGCAGTGTCTTAATACTACAGACTTTAGCGGAATGGTAATCAAGGCAGCCACTCATTTTCATAATGTTTGAATGTTTTTAGAGATATGCATTTCCCCCAAATCTATTCTTATTTGAAGTACAGAGAGGCACTGGGTCTATGTGTATTTCTCCTGCTCACCGTGCTCACAAAATACCAAGATAAAAGTATTAAACTGTTTTTAAATACATGAATTATAATTTCTTTCTTGCTTTGGCTTGGACATCAAGATGATGGCTTAATAATATGTGTTTAGAAACATTCCCTTTAGCTACATTTTTGGAAAAATTTAAGAAGTATTGGTAATAATTCTTGGTATGTTCGTTAGAGTGAAAGCCATGAAGCCATCTGGCCCTGGGCTTTGTTGATGCTGAGGGAAGGTTTTAATTACTTCCTCAGTCTCTTCATTTGTTGTCTCCTCAAGTTTTCTGGTTCTTCCAATTCAACATTAGCATTTTCTAGAAATGTGTCTGTTTCTTCTTGGTTATCCAACTCACTGGCTTTGATGGCTCACAATAACCTCTCATGGTCTATTTTATTTCTGAGGCATTTGTTATAATGTTTCCCTTTTATTTATGATCTTATTTATTTGGTTCTTTTCTTTTTCCCTTCTTAGTTTAGCTATGGGATTGCTGATTTATTTATTATTTTTAAGAAACTCACTTTATTAATGTTTCCCCTGTGGGTCCTCTTGTTTTATTTATTTTTGTTATGATTATTTCCTCCTTTGTCTTTAGGCTTTTTGTTTCTTCTTTTCTTTTAATAGTCCCAGAGGTACAGTTCTAGGCTATTTATCTGAACTTTCTTTCTTCTTTTGTTCTTTGGAGACAGGGTCACTTGTCACTAAGACTGACCTGGCTTTGCTATGTAGGTGAAGCTGGGTTTGCATTTGTAATCCTCCCACTCTATTGCCTGGGTGCTCTTATTATAACTATGTGCCAGGCTCATTTCTCTCTTTTAATGCAGATATTCATGGACAAAAATGTTTCAGAATTTCCTTTGACTACATTCCATAGACTGTTTTGGGGTATGTCATATCTCCACAGTCATTTATTTTAAGATGTCTTTAATTTCCCTTCGGATTTCTTTGGGTATGTCATATCTCCACAGTCATTTATTTCAAGATGTCTTTAATTTCCCTTCGGATTTCTTCATTGATCCATTGATTATTCAGTAACATGGTGTTTAGTTTCTATATATTAATTTCTTTGATGCTAATTGGTACAAAAATCCTCAATAAAATATCCACCTGTATCCGTACCATAAAACAAAGAGTGTACATAATGATCAAATCACTGGCATGCAAGGCTGGTTTAATATGTTGATATGATGCAGCATGGTATCAGAATGAAAGAGAAAGCCACATAATCATCTCAGTTTGTAGAAGAGAAGACACTGAAGGAAGCCCAGTATCCTTTATTTTTCCATTTTTATTTATGTGTTTTTTCTGCATGGGTGCCTGTGCACCGCGTGAGTCCTGGAGCTATGGAAGCCAGAAGAAGGTGTCAGATTCCCTAGAGATGGAGTTACAGATGTTTGCCAGGCACCGTTTTGGTGCCTGGAATTGAACCTGGATCCTCTGAGGGAATGGCAGGAGCTCCTAACCACTGAGCCACTTCTCCATACCTTTAATATTCTTTCCTGGTGAGATACTTAACAGTTTTGATTATAAAGGAAAATTCTTCAACTGAAAAAGAACTTTTATTAGGGAAAAAACCTACAGCTGGAATCATAACCAATGAGTAAGATTTGAAAACATGTCTAATGACAAATAGCCAGTAGAAAATGGAGGTGCCTGCTCTCACCACCAATAAAGATTTCAAGGTGGGAAGTCAGAACAAAAATAGAAATGCCAATCACCAAACCTGGAAGAGGAGTAAATTGATCTCTATTTGTAGATGACCATGAGCTTGTATGTTAACAACACCAAAGGTCCAACAAAACATTTAGAACCAGTAGATAAATTCAGTAAAGCTTCAGAATATAAAAATTCTCATACAAAACAGTGATATATCGGTGAATGTTAACAATAAACTGTTAATGAAATCAAGAAAATGATCCCATTTAGTGATAGCATAAAAAAACTAGAAATCAAATCTAATTGAAAAAGTGAAAAATTTGTTCACAAAAAAACTACAAAATATTGGTAGAAGAAATTGAAGAAGACTCAAATCAATGGGAAGCTATCTGGATCAGAAGACTTGATAGTGTGAAAATGTCCCTATTGCCAAAAGCAACATACAAATTCTGCACAGTTCCTATCAAAATCTCATTGTTATTCTTGACAAACATAGAAAAAATGTAAAATATATACTAATCTAAGAGACCCCAAATGCCTAAGGCAATTCTGAGAGGATAAACCACACTGGAATCACCAGACTTACCTAAAATCCCATGGCATTGAAAACAATATGGTAGTAGCATAAAAGCAGTAATGTGAACAACGGAATAGAATTGAAATTCTGCTGCACTTACGTGTCAACTAATATTTAACAAGGTCACCCAGAAGACGTAATGGGGAAAGCTAGATCTTCAGTAAATGGTGCTGAGGAGTAGGGATGGTGGTTCATGTCTGTAATCTCAGCACTTGGAAAACCGATAGGAAGGTTGTGATGGGTAAGTGCCAAATGGGGCCATAGAGAGCTCCAAACCAGCCTATGCCACAGAGTGAGACAATGAAGAAACAAGCAGAAAACCCTCGAGACAAAACCAACATGAAAACAGAAAAGAATAAAGAAATAGTGTAGAAGGATCAGCGGTGGTGGCGTACATCTTTTTCCAGCACTCAGGAGGAAAAGGCAGAAGATCTGAGTTGGAGGCCAGCCTGGTCTACAGAGGAAGTCCCAGGACAACCAGGGAAGCAGAAAAATCCTGCCTCCACTCCCCGCCCCCTCAAAAGGAATGATGTAGAGAAGAACTGGATTCCCACATTGAAAAGAACCAAGTAGGACTCCAGCACCCGTAGAAAGGTCGACTCAAAGTCTATACATCCTACATGTGAGACCTCGCATAACAGCGATTCTAGAAGGGAAAATAACAGAAAAATCTCCTTGACATTGATTTTGCAACGGCCTTTAACAATATCACACCAGAAGTAGAATTAAATAGGACTGCATTACATTAAAACTTCTTCACTGTGACCCAATTGAGACAATGTAAAGGCATCCCAAAGAGTGGAGAAATCCATGTATCTGGTGATATATTTATAAAGAGCTCTCACAACTCAATAACAGAAAACAATTCAGTTGAAAACTGCAGGCCAGTGAGATGACTCGGTGTGGAACTGAGGTTGCTGCGAAGACTAGCAGCTTGAGTTGAGCCTCAGGGACTCTCTCAGTGGAAGGAGAGAGCCAGCTCTAGAAAGTTGTTCTCTGACCTCTGTGTGCACTGTGGAACACACACACACACACACACACACACACATTGTTGAAACATTTAAAAGGCGGGCTATACATTATGGGAAAGTACAAAAATGTCATGAAACAAATGATCATATCTAATTAACGTATGGTAATAAAAATGGTCAAAGAGCCTGAACAGACATTTCTCCAAAAGAAACTCAAAAATAACCAACAGAAGAACAGATACCTAAAAACAAGCACTTATTTCAGCGAATGCAAAATAAACCCTATGAATCCCACCTCTCCACACGTGCTGCTATCACACCCTACAAAAGGGAAAGCAGGGGAAGGATGTAGAGACAAGGGAGTCTTACTGCCGCTGGGAGAAATGTAGATTACTGATGCAGCCGCTGGGGACCAGCGATTCCTCTTCAGCAGTCGTACAGAACAGAATTGAAGCCACCATCACGTCCCGGGTGGTGGCACATGCCTTTAATCCCAGCACTCAGGAGTCAGAGGCAGGTGGATCTCTGTCATTTGAGGCCAGCCTGGTCTACAGAGTGAGTTCCAGGACAGCAGTGCTATATAGAGAAACCCTGTTTCCAAAACCAGCAAAATGAAACAAGCAAACAAAAAACAAAAAGGAAAGAAATCACTATCCTGTTAAAACATGCACTGTAATGTTCACTGCTGCTTTATAGACAGCAGACAAGGTAAGGAAATGATATTAATATCTGCAAGCAAACTAAATGAGTACCTTATATATAAAAGTGATCTTTGCCAATGTTTATGTCTATATTCTTATCAGTCTTACAAGGCTGATGTGCCTACAGTTCAGTCAGAGAAAATACTCTCCAGCACCGCAGTCCCTCATTACTCCACCAGAATCTTGGGGCATTGTAACTATGTCAAGAGAATTGTTGCCAGGTATTTGTCTGTTTAAATAGTATTAATAATTCCATAAGGAAATATCTCACAGTGGATAGCGTTCATATTTTCTCAACTTTTGCACATTGGTATTTGTACTTTCACCATGTATGATTTAAATGCTGGTGTCTATTAATAGCAGCCTATACAGTGGGGCTACCTTGAAATCTGTGCCTCATGTGTAGCGATGGAACCTGGCTGCAGACACTTCCTCCGCTGACAGCGCTCAGCCCTTGCTGCCTGAGGGAAGGAAACAGCGGTGCACTGCTCCTAACACCTGCTGAAGAGAAGTTCAGCATGACATCAAATCGAGAACTCACTGCACAATTAGATTTTTATTTCTAGTTTGATGTCACACCAATATTCAGAATATTTTAGAGGCAAAATATAGGCTCAGAAATTCAAAGAAGCAGGGCTCAGTGACCCCTTAATTGGTCCTTGAGGAGTTGGAGGAAACTATGAAAACCAGAAGAATCTAATTTACTTTTATTTTTACTCATTAATACATGACAGCTAACGTTGGGTTTTATATTGCTGCATGAACCAGTGTCACTGTGAATTAGAACAAAGAGGAAAACCTTCAGACAGCTGAGGAGTTGCTGCTTCTTGAAAATTATATTGCAAACATATGTGATTGTTTTTAATGGATAACTATTTAAAATGCATATTAAAAATAAGCAAAAAGGCTTAGGCATGCCCCGAGAGGGACAAATGGCATGGGTTTTGAATGATAAATAGTTCTTAGAGTAAACTTCATTCTGTGTAGTTGAGGTTTGCAGCATATGATGGGATAAAGCCTGATTCGCTCAGGGAGTTGATGAATGTATCAGCCATGGCACTGTCACTGTGAGATGGGAACAGTGGAAATGGTTGCTTCACAGAGGCCCTGTCTACTCAGCAGTCTGCCAGCAGCGGTGCTCGCTCTGTGCATTCGCTGCTGAACGCTCTTGACCACCCCCCACCCCCACCCCCGCTTCCCACAGGTTTTGTGTTGTCAACCCCAAGCATTTAAACCCTTGGGCATTTGAAAGGAAAACTGAATAAACAAATGGCTTTCTTGTCAAAGAAGCAGAACAAAGCACAAAACCATTTCACACAAGCAATGCCAAGAGCTGTGAAGGACGGTGCCGATCCCGGCTGCGCCAGGTCCTAGTCCCTTCCCTGGAAAGTTAGTCCTCCCACAGACCTGGCAGCGAGAGGAAATGAATGTGTCATCTGAGGAGACAGCATGCAAACGTGCTGAGTTAGTGGTTTGGATCCTAAAGTCACACACAGAGAGTTCCTTCAATAGGAAGCTAACTAGGATTTGGTTATATATGTCTTCCATTAATCCTTACTTTTTTCCTTTCTAAGAGGTCATTTTGTTTTCCTTGCTCAGAACGAACAATGGCAGTGCCTTACAACTCAGACTCAATGTGAATAATCATACTTTATGAATAATTTTTATATTTTTCATGCCATGTGGAAAAATGCCAAAGAGGCAAAAATCATAACATCTTCTAGTCTGTATCTTTTTGGTATACTGTAGTCTTAAAAAACCACAGTGTTCTGAAGTCAATGAAGTGAATAATTGTTATTATTGAAAATATTTGAGTATATCTTATGTAAATTATACGGTGGATTGCTTTAGACAATCATGATTAATTTTAAATATTGATACTTCAGAACCTTCCAAAAGAAGCAGCTTTGAATACTTGAGAATCCTGAGAAATGAAACCCTTCTCTGATGATGCCCTTGTTCACAGCACCTTAGCCTATGTTGATACTGCACTCAGTGCCGGCTGGGGGCACAACCCTCTCTGAGTGGTGTGCCACACTGAGCGACAGGGTTAACTTGGACGACGTTCCGTGAGTTTCTGCAGCGGGCTGTGGAGTAGGTGAGCTTCGGACAGCCGGGGAAACCAATGGGGTTCATGTGTTACCTTCTGTAAAGGAGGTTGGGCTAGCTGTGTTGTTTTTGGCTTTAGGTGTTCTGTGTATCCTACGCTCAGCTTTAGAGTTGGTGGAGGCTGTAGGTCTGTCAAGCATAGCTTCCATCCCCAGAGTTTTATCTCGAACTCGGTGGTTGACTGAAGTGGCTTGTAAATGCAGCTGAAGCTGACCGAAGGTCATGTCAGCTTTTCGTTGCTCTATTGTCACAAGGTTGTTCTCAACCGGCCAAAGAGTCTGCAGCTCCTTCCTTACAAACGTGGCTTCTTCGGAGACCTTCAGTTCACACGAGACAAGAAACAAACTTGTATTTTTCTGACCTCAGTGCTTCTTTATGAAGTCTGTCTCCACCTCTGCCTTTTCTCTTTCATTCCTGCCTCCATGTTTGTTTGTGCTGCTTTTCAGTTCCCCTTTAACTAATGAACAAAACCAGACCTACCTACAGGTCGGTTGAGAGAAACAAAGGCCTTTGGATAAATAATTATGGTTTCTATAAATGCAGTTGAGGTACGTTCAATTTCCTCTATTCAAACCTGTCTGCTGTTGTGATGGGTTGATAAATATTTCGGAATTGCTGTACTAGCCCTTGGTTCTGAGCTAGGCAGTGGTCAGCACTTCTCCCATTGGCTGGACACCAACTTGAATTTCAGCATGCGCTTCTCTCCCCTCAGCTCTTGACCTTGAAGGCTAGTCATTTCTAGCTCAGAAGTTCTAAGACTTGTGGAAAAACTCAAGACTGCAGAGAAGGGCCTGGCATGAGCTCCGCATAGCTGTGGCTGTGACTCAATGGTCGTAAGAAGCACTGGCAAGCTGTAGAAGGTCTCCACACTGTAGAAGGTGACACTGTACTAGCGACTAATGAGTGTGCGAGTTGGGTGTAGGAGTTGGGAACTCATTTCTCGTCTGGTAATAATGTGGGACATGAGACTGAAAGGCGCAGAGACTTAGGGGGGTACTATAAAAGGAAGCCATGAGTAAGTGAAGAGTCCAGCATTTGTTATCCTACTGCAATCCACCATCGTCCATTCTCTGCTTACAACAGGTAGAGCTTATTCTATGGGCCAAGAATCGTATACTAATGTCCTTCAGCATTAACTCAGTATCCTTGTCTCTGCCTTAAGAAAATACTGTTTCCTCATGTTCCTCTTTTATATATTTGGGTGTGGCCATAAAAATTAGAAAGAACAATTTTAAAGGAGAGGAGACTGATGATCAAGACTCTACTTCATAATTGCCAACTCATCTGAAGAGGGAAATACTGCTTTCCTTAATAGTAAAACTAACACACACACACACACACACACACACACACACACACACACACAGTGACTAGCAGAGATTTCCATTTGGGGACCGTATGACAACCTAAAACTCACCTTCACCTAAGATGTCACCACCAATGTTGTCACCATGAAAGGAGACTCAGAGACACAGGTGGCAACACACAACTCATCTTTTTTCTCTGTAAAGTTTCTGAGCAATGCAAACAGTGAGCTGTGGACATTTGCAGAGGGCAAAGGGGAAAACAGTAATACGGAGACCATCAGGATTAGAGATACGAAGACTTGCAGAGCACTGCTCGCTCTCTGGACTATTTGGCCCTGTCTCATCTGATTCATGGCCGTCTCTTTATGGGGATTATATTTTTCACCAATTGTCAGAAGTCTATATCAGTATTAGCTGCTTGTCCTATTGCTTGGCTCAATAGGTCAACAAAGGCAAGTTAAGGAAGGAAAGAAGGGAGGGAAGGAGGGAGGGTTGTTTTATCTTGCAGTTCCGGGAGATGCATCATGAGAGGGAAGGCAAAGGCATGACAAGAGCAGGGGGCATCAGGTCACATCAGACAAGAGCAGGGGGCATCAGATCACATTGTGTCCAGAGTCAGGAAGGAGAGATCAATTCTTCTACTTTAAAATATTTTTTGGATGTATTTATTTTATTTTCTAGGAGTTTAATCTGTATCTGTGTGCACTACAGTCATGCTTGGTGCCCAAGAGAGTCAGAAGAGGGCCTCAGAACCCCTGGAACTGGGGCTGTGTAAGACTGTAAGCCACTATATGGGTACTGGAAGCCAAAACCGGGCTTCTGTGAGTGCAATAAGTGCTCTTAACTACTGTACCATTGCAGCCCCACTTCCTACTTATTATTTGGTGTGGAACCAGTCTATGGCATGGTTCTGTTTGCATATAGGTGGTTCTCCCAACCTCAGTTAACCTAATCTAGATAGGCCCTAATAGCCATGTTTAGAGATTGGTTTCCATGGGGATTCTACATCCCAAAAAGTTGGTAGTCAAGATTAACCATCACAGCATGCTGAGGGAGGCAGAGAAATGACTGAGGGATTAGTGCACAAAAGCCAGAGTTTTGGGATCCTGCCTAAGGACCTGCTTGCTCGCAGATGCCTGACTCTGAGGATGGCCATGTTCACTAAGGGAGGTTACACTAACCCATGACCTCCCCAGCCATTAAGCATCACAGCTCCACCTGAACAGCAGAACAATCCGCTAACCCTGTAGGAGCTAAAGTATCAAGAAGGTTTCATTGTTGTGATTGTAGGAAAGTCACACTTTGCGGTAGTTCAAATATAATTGCCCCATAAGGTAATAGGGAGTGGCACTATTGGGAGATGTGGCTTTGTTGAAGTAGGTTGGCTTTATTGGAGGTGCCACTGTGGGGGTGAGTTTTGAGGTTTCCTTTGCTCAAGCTATACTCAGTTCACTTCCTGTTGCCTGCAGATCAAGATGTAGAATTCTAAGCTCCTTCTCCAGTACCATGTCTTCCTACACACTGCCATGTCCTGCCATGATAATAATAATGGACTAAGCCTCTGAACTGTAAGCCAACCCAATTAAATGTTGTCCTTTATAAGAATTTCCATGGTTATGGTGTCTCTTCACAGCAGTAGAAACCGTAATTAATACATATTTGAACTTTAGAATACCTTGGACCCCAATATTATTGCCACAGCTGTGGTTTGCTATGATTTGCTGGTGACTTCCCTGCATTCTGGATCTTTCAACAAGTCTTGGAACTCCTGGGCTTGAAATAACTGACCTTCAAGGGAGAAAGGGCTGAGGGGTGAGAATGCACACTGCCATTGTTAGGTCAGTAAAGCAGAGAGAACAACACCAGTCCATTGACAGATTGTCAGGACCAGATGAGACTGTGCCTGTGTAGGTTCTTAACTCAGTCCTAGACTACTAACGGATCTGTCTGATACCCTCAATAAATCCTTCCTTAACATTCATTGATGAACACAGACAGAGGTAATGGTGATGGTGGTGTTCTTCTTCTTCTTCTTCTTCTTCTTCTTCTTCTTCTTCCTCCTCCTCCTCCTTCTCCTCCTCCTCCTCCTCCTCTTCTTCTTCTCCTTCTTCCTTTTCACACTTGTGACTTCTCTTTGGAGCCCTTTGGTCAATTCCTTGAAGAAAGTTAGTTGCTGTGGTGGTCTGATTAGGAATGGCCCCCATAGATTCATGTGTTTGAATACTTGGTCCATAAGGAGTGCCACTATTAGGAGGTGTGGTCTTGTTAGAGTAGGTGTGACTTTGTTGAAGGAAGTGCAGGCTTTGAAAGGAGGGGTGGGCTTTGAGGTCTCAAGTGCTCAAGTTACACCTAGTGGCTCACAGTTCAATTCCCTTTTCCTGAAATTCAAGATATAGAATTCTCCAACACCATGTCAGCCTGCATGATGCCATGCTTACTGCCACGATAATGGACTAAACATCTGAAACTGTAAGCCAGCCCCAATTAAATGCTTTTCTTTATAAGAGTTGCTGTGGTCATGGTATCTCTTCACGGCAATAGTAACCCTAACTAAGACAGTGTGTACCAGGCACATGAGAAGCACTCAGTGCCTAGTGGTCCACTGATTTTCTCTCCTCTGCTTTGCCATGGCTGTTAGCCAATGACTTGCTCATGCTGCTTTCCACCACCGCTTTGCTAACTGCTCCGGCACCTGGGGAAACGATCATCAGCTCCAGCAGCATTTGGTCTCGCTTGACTGGGTTTCCCAGTCTCATGCTGTCATCAGTCCCATTAGTGGCCGTTCCGTATGACGCAAAGGGCAATATGGGCGTGCGTTTCTCCCGAGGTGGCACAGCAGCAAAGATAATGCAATGAATCCAATGTCCGAGGACACTGCAAAGGAGAAGCAGTGACTCTGAGAAGAACGGATGCTCAGTTTCCTTCAGCAGCAGCATCGCTACTATTTTACTCCTTGTAGAAGAGATATCCTCAGGGAAAGAGTAGAGGAGGTAGGATGATCTTGATGAGCTACGGCTGTGGGGTGTGTTGGAGTTCTGTCACTCTTTTGTCTTCTGGAATGCCTCTTGGAAATTATGATACCATTGGTGAAGAATCTGCTAGCAATGCGAGAATACCATGTGTGGGGTAGGTCATCTTGTTTAAATTAGCAACACCCTGACAAAATGAAATTACTTTAGAGAGGAGATGGTTGCCAAGCATGAGTATTTCTGGTTAATTTACACTTAACTCATTCAAAAGATGGCTCATTAAATTTTGTTATTCATTGAACCCAAAATCATCTTTCAATTTAAACTTGGAGAGAGTACTAACACTTACGTGCTTTCCAGGGCTGTCTTAATTGGTTTTTTTTTCCCCCACAGGGTTCTTTAATATGCAAAGAGAAAATTCAATCTCCCAGTCATAGGTCATATTCTGAGAAAACATTTGATTCAATTACATTTCATTTTGCTGTCCTGAACTTCTTATATTTTATCCACACAATACCAGCAGCTTCTGCTTCCCCTTTGATGCTTTCTGGATAATGTGCCACGTTGCAATCTCGCCCTAAACTCCTAGCCTGAGTTCAGGATTCTGGCTTGTGTGCTGCCACGTTTTCCACCATGATTGTGAGCTTCACACTGTTTGGATGTTCCTTTCTTTCTGTGTCCTTCTTTCTAATGAAGGGAGGTACTGTGAACACAAACTATTTTTTCAGTGTCAGTGGCTAGAATAGTCTCTTCTTTGACAAGCTAGCTCAGCCTGTGGGTCACAACCCCTTTGTGTCCCTTTCACAGGGGTCACCTAAGACCATCAGAAGACAGTTATTTATATTACAGTTCATAACAGTAGCAAAATTACAGTAATGAAGTAGCAATAAAAGGATCACCACAACTTGAGGGACTATATTACGAAGGTTGAGAACCTCTTAGTTAGAGGGAAGAAAAACAATTCCAAACTTTCTTAATGACAAAATGAAGGCAAGTGACCCAGGAGAAGAAGGAGACTCTACTAGAATCAGGGCATCCATAGTGAAGAACCTGGAAGAAGAAACTCCAGAAATCTTACCTAGATCTGAGACTGTTGTGTTTCCATGCTGTTACGAGGTGAGAGGTCACAAGAGTAGACTCCAAAAGTGTCTCAAAGCTCTGCAAGCTTGGGGTGAGCCTGCAGAGTAGAAAGTCTTTGAATAATTATGGACTTGTAAAGTTTCTGATCTCTCATCATTAAATACCATCATACCAAACATCCCTCCTGGGTCAGCCACACAAGACTGGGCCACAGCTGACTAGCACAGGAGTCTGAAATTTGGATTGAGAGGCATCAGTGTTAGTCTTCTCAGGGGCTGGAAGCCTGAGTCTGAAGTGCAAGCAGGCAGCTCTAAGGCAGTCATCTTCAGCACCCCGAGAGGCAGTCATGGCGAGAGAAGCAGAGGGCTTCTGAAGAGATGGTGGGTAAAGGGAATGCATCCTAGAATCCTGAGAAAATTCCAGTTCCTGCTTCAGCCCTTTGTGTTGACCCTCCAACTCTGAGTTTCTCAAAACTCATTTCACCATAACTTGTTTCCTTTGGGTGAGGTTATGTTAAATTGGAGACTTGCCGAAGAAAAGGAGAGACCCTACATCCACCTCCTGTAGCTAAATGTTGGAGCTTAATCTTTATTTTTTTAAAGTAATTATATTTTTTGTTTATTATTGTGTTTGTTGTTTTTCTTCTCGCTGTGACAAAATTCTCTTCAAAAGCAATTCAAGGGTTGCTTTG
>JAQHUG010000243.1:2702029-2719736 GCA_028555095.1 Dicrostonyx torquatus
ATGGCATCTGCTCCAGTGCCTTCTCTCTCAGAGCCTTTTGTTTTGTCTACTCCGCCCACCTAAGGGCTGCCCTATCCTACAGGCCAAGGCAGTTTCTTTATTCAACCAATGAAAGCAACCCAAATACAGAAGGACCCTCCTACACCATTCATATCATCTCCCCCTCCAAATGTAAAGAGGCTGTTGTACACAGTGGACAAAAGGTAATGGGGAGAACAGGTGGGCTCATAGTGAGATTGTCAGACTAGATGATACCACGGCTTCATTGAGCTGAGGGATACCAGATGGACAATATGAAGTTTTGAGTAAGTGCCTTTAAGGTCCATTGTGACCATAGCCCATAGGTCATGGTGAGGGCAGTGACTTTCAAGAGGTGAGTCATAGTGAATGACCTCACATTGGTAAGGCTTGCCCTTGAAGGGGATTGTAGAAAATCAGTGGCTTCCTCCCTCTCTGTTCTTTGGGCACCATGAAGCAAGAAGCTTCCTCTGCCGTGATGTATGGCCTTGGTGCATGCTGGAAACCAGTGCAGCCAGGAGAGCAGGGCCTGGAGCTTCCAGAACCTCAGCTCCAATGACACTTTTCCTCCTTATAAGCTGATGGTCTCAGGAATGTTACAACAACAGAAGTCTGGTTAACATACACACCGGCCACACACAATGTGCACACACACGTTTATGTACACATAGTCAATAAAGTGGATGAGTGTACCTTTGCCCAACTTTAAACACTTTAATGAGGAAGGACTCAGAGAACCAGTTTCACCCTTATGAACTACTAGTTTTGTACCTGTTTGAGAGAAGAAATAAAGTTTCTTAATTAATTTTGCTGTGTAAAATCATTCACAGTGGGACAGGCAAGAGGATTCAATGGGTAAAGGTGTTTGACACACACTTCTGACAATTTAGGCTGTGTTTTCAGAACCTCTGGAAAGGTGTAAGGACAAAAGTGAGTTCACGCACACACAATTCACAGAAAACTAGAAAAAGGTAAATGTACAAGAGAGAGCCAATACCCAGGGGTATTTAAATTTTGTGACCTTGAAAACATTCTTTGCCAGTGTATCCCAAATGTCAGCATGGCGCCTGATGCTGTTCTAGGGTCTTTGTATGCTGTGATGAGCCAACTCCCACCTCTCTTAAGGTCAGAGGCATGATAAGCAATGATACTCTTACATAACAGTATTATTAGTAAATACACAGGAGGTGCTGGAGGAAGTGGAGGGTGGCTCAGAGGGTTGCTGATGGGGATGGTTTGGTGCATTATGAAGCACAGTTAGAAGCCATGCGCCTTGCAGTTCCTTGACTAGGATGATGGAGTAGCCATGTGGGTATCAGGAAAGTGAATACCACCAAGAAAAGTGCTTCAGTGCACAGACTCTAAGGGGGACGTGATACTGGTCCACTACAGGAACGTAAGAGAGAAACCACACATGCAACCATTCTGAATTCTAGCGATGATTTCTATCTGGGTCCAGAGAGCCCACAGGCGATGTGAAGGTACCTCAGGGTCACTGTCGGGTGATGTTAAAACCATTGGAATGGGCTACAGTTTCTCCCATGTACTCTTAGCCCAAAGGAGCTGACTTTGCATGTGTTTTGCTTACTTGGCTTCTGTGTGTGATACAATTGTTTTGAAATTGCCAAAAAGGGAAAGACAAAGTTTGCAAACCACCATGCTAGATATTTCTGGAAGTTTCTCCCAGCCACAGCATTCTGATTTTCTCCAGGGAAATCATTCCTAGTTCGAGGGAGTAGAGCAAGAGTCAGGCACGCTGTATTAACACTGTGATGTTATCAAGGTCTGTTATCACTGGTTCTGCTTGGTCCTGGAATCTAGCAGAGACTTGTCAAGAGGAACTCCATCCCAGAAATTCCCAGCCTCACTGCCTGTGGAACTTGAGAGATGCCTCAAAGCACACACTTTTGATCTTTTCAAGGGATCTACATATTTGAATGGGAAATTATGGGAAAAGTTTTTATGAGGGTAATGCTTCTAGAAGAACATGGAAAAAATTCTGTTTTTGAACTATTTTGAACATATTTTAACTATCTTGTGTTAGAAGATAAATTTTCCAAGAACTCAATTCTACTAGAATATAGCTACATTCAGCAGTATGGACTTGCTTTTAACCGTTGCAAACCTAATGGCCCCTGACAGATGTCAGGATCTATGCACCTGCTGCTACATTCAAAATACAGAGCATTCTTCAGGCCCCAGAGTTCCCTTTGCTGTTTTGAATAACCTCCTTCCCTATTCTTGACTCCAAGCAAAAATGCCTGTTTTCCAAGACTGTAGGTTAATTTGTATTTTTTAAGCTTTATTTTCTCTGTATGAATGCTTTGCCTGCACACATGTTTGTGCACCGTGTGTGTGGCTGGTGTCTGCAGAGCTGAGAGGGCATCTGATCCCCTGGAACTGGGGTGACTGTGAGCTGTCACATGCTTGTTGTGAACTGAATCCAGGTCCTTCGGAAAGAGCTGTGAGTGCTCTTAACCACGGAGCCATCTCTCCAGCCCATAATTTGAGTTTTCTTTTCAATTGTGTAGTAACCACTCTCGCATTTAGTGTGGTGCTTTTGAGGCCCATCTGTGCTGCTATGTCTACTACAACTTGTTGCCGAGAAGTGTTTAATCCAAGCTCCGTCATAGTTTATTCCCTCACTGCTTGACAGGGGTGCGCGCTGACTGGAGTTGTGGCTATTATGAGAAGACTCACTGAGAGGAGGGTGTACCTTACCCTCCTCTGGGCAGGGCAAAGGCAGTCTTCAGAGAGCAGCTGTGCTGGCTTGTAGACCCTCCCAGTCGGGCTCCAGGACTTTCAGTGTTCTCTCCCAGAAGGAATCACTGGGCCCTCACCTGAGTGTCCGGTCGCGCCTTCCAACCAGCTGTACACAGGTTTTCCCTTATCAGACGTGGCACTGATTGATTTGGGGCGGGGCGGTGGCGGGGTGGAGGTGGGGGCGGGGTGGTGGCGGGGCAGGGCGGTGGCGGGGCGGGGGCTAGAGTCTACAGGATGTGAAGAAGTAGGGTAATGAGCTCTGCCTATTGACTATGGGGAAGCCATCATCCACGGTGGACAGCAACTTTCTCATGTGGTTGCTTTGGAGTCACCCACGTTCCTGTTAGTGACTCTTCATCCATGTTCTACAAGTAAAGCCAAGAATCTCATTAGTTTCCTAGGGAGAACTCTGGTGGAATCAAACTTAGGTTTGTCCCTGGGCCTTAAGGAGAGTAGACATTGCTTCGACCCTCCCCAAGGAGAATGTTCTTGGAATGCCTGCCAGTAATCAGGCTCAAGTACCCGAATGGAGAGACTTCCCTTACGCTGTTGCCATCCCAAGCCTGCGTTCCTGGGTCGCAGCAGTGCACGCTTATGTCCTTATGAAGCACGCAGAGTAGTTACAGATCTCTATTCCTCCCAGCTGCTCTTGGTACTCACCCACTCTCCCTGTCACCGTTTCTCGTGGCAACCATGTCAGTGGGTTGCTAGGTTTGTCGTGCTGTGCTTTAAATCTGCTTCTCTCAGAGTCGTGGACTCTGTTGTTTTGATGTTAGTTATTCGATTTTAGCTAAAATAGGCTCATGGGCATGGCAGCATGTGATGCGGGATAGGAAAAGGGTTTCACAGTCTATAGGCCAGCTTGGCCTGGAACTCTTGATCCTGCTTGATTTAGAAACAAAATATTCTTTGTATACGTCAAATGTTCTGCATATTTCTAGTATCAATATTTGAACTCATTCTGGGATTTACTTCCCTTTTAATTTAGGGAATTAATCATTGAAAGATAAGAAATATAGGTGCTTATTGAAGATGCTATTTAAATTAATTATGTGTTTATTTTCTAAATGCTAAATTATGCAATAAAATGTTGGCTGGTTCATTCCAATTTTTTAGTTAGAGAACTTTGGATCAGTTTTCTTTGCCAGATATTTACAGGATGCATGGTGTCTTAGTCAGTGTGCTATTGCTGTGAAGAGACACCAAAACCAAGGCAACTCTTACAAAAGAAAACATTTAACTGGGGCCTCGCTTGCAGTGTTAGAGATCTAGTCTGCTGCCATCATGGCGGGGAACATGGCATCAGGCAGACATGGTGCTGGAGAAGTATCTGAGAGCCTACATTCCGGTACCCAGGCAATAGGCAGAGAGAGACACTGGGCCTGGTATAGGCTTTTGAAACCTCAGTGCCCACTCGCAGTGACACATCTCCTCCAACAAGGTCTAATCCTAATCCTTCCTAACAGTCAACCAACTGGGGAATCAAATGTTCAAATACACGAGCCTATGGGGTCTCTTTTATTCAAACACTACACAAGTTTATAATTAGAGATATTTCTCCTGGAGATTTTTCGTTTTAAAGGATTTATTTTATTTTTGCATTATGTTATATGGGGCTGGACAGATGGCTTAGCAGTTAAGAGCACTTGTTCTTACAGAGGACCCAAATTTCATTTCCATCACCCACATGATGGGCCACAACCACCTATGACTCCAATTCCAGAAAATCCAGTGCTTTTCTTCCAACTTCCTTGGGTACCAGAGCATGTGTAGTATAAATACAGACAAGCAGGCAAAACGATAATACACATAAAATAAAATAAATTAAATATTTTAAAAAATATTTAAGTGTACACATGTATGTGTGTGTGCATGTGTGTTTGCAGGTTCAGGTACTCTCAAAAGTTAGAAGAGTGCACCTGATCCTCTGGAGATGGAGCCATAGACTGTGGTGATGTGAGCGTTGGAACCAAAGTCAGGTTCTTCACACGAGTACTAAGGACTCTTAACAGTGGAGCCTTCTCTTCAGTCCCATCCTTTACATCTTTGTGTTTGTGAGACACAAATGGTTTGCTCATTTGCTCATTAAGTGCGATCGTTACAGGTGTGCACCTTCATGATGTAAACTCTCTGGTTACCTACACTGGGTCTACTTGATTTGATGGAGGTGCTGCTGAAACCCAGGGCCTTTCACAAGCTTGACAAGTGCTCTGAACTGAACTATATCCCTAGTCTGTGTATACAACGACTCTTAAAATCCATAGCTTAAATCTGCTACCCAAATTTCTGCTGACTTTTAATTATGATATGGTTGTGATCATTAAGCAGAACCTGGAACCCAACACAAAGCACGGTGTACCTACTTTGGCAAAGCACATTTAAGACAAGGTCAATAAAAACACTTCTTAAAAAGTTTGATTCAGGTCTATCCTTTGCTCGTAAACAAATCAGCTGCAAATATTGGATTATCATCCAGTGTGTTTCATATTTCATTTAAAGTTTTATATACCAGAAGGAAAATGGTGTTTAGCTGTAGGTTGTCTGGTATATTATGTGTAGGTGTAGGATAGAGTATATTTTGTTCAGAACAGACTGAGACTTGGAAATGTACAGGTGGCATCCAAACCTCTGATGGCATACCAGAACCACTTTGTGAAAAGTCATAGCATATGGGGCTCATCCTAAACCCAATAATGTCTGAAGGTCATGGGCAGGTCCACCATACCTGAGGATGGGGTTAAGACCATCAGGACTCTGCCAGATGTTAATGTGTTGTTGGCAAACATACACCCCCATATGTACGTATATATGTGTATATATATATATATATCATATATATGTACATATACATATATTCTTTTTTGAATCATTCTTTAAGACAAGTCTTTGGCCTCTACGTCATTATTCTAAACCTATATGTATATTCTAAACATCTTATTAACTTTAATTTTTTCAGAATGCTCATACAAACATTTCACTTTCCAAAATTTTGGGGCATTCTGAGACCTAGAATGGTAATTTGGGCTTCCTAAACTTAGTGTAGTTATTACATTCCTCTAGACTGAGAACTTCTGAGTTTTCTCTCCTCTAGTACAAAAGAAATTGTGTCATTAGCAATTTATTTATTTATTTGTTTGTTTTTTGAGACAGGGCTTCTCTGTAGCTTTGGAGCCTATTCTGGAACTAGCTCTTGTAGACCATGCTGGCCTCGAACTCACAGAGATCTGCCTGCCTCTGCCTCCAGGGTGCTGGGATTAAAGACGTGAGCCACCACCACCAGGCTAGCAATTTATTTTTGATGTAATATGAAGTGCTTGCCTTAAAGGAGAATTAAAAAAAAATCTCACTTTTCTGCCAGGTTGGAAGCTCATTCCACTGCTTACTTCTACATCATGCGTGTGCTGTTATAAGAAAACAATTTAAATCTCTCGCCATTAAATTGCTACTATGTAATGATACATATTTTTAAAAGCTTTTTATTGATGTGTAATGTGCATATAGAAATCTCAAGTATATCATTGATTGAATCTCAAACACATCTGTATAATTATTACCCCAAACAGGAAATAAAATTTCAGTGGACTAGGAACTTATTCCTATGTCTTTACCACAGCTTTAAACAAAACACTTTCCCCAAGAAGCCATCAACTGTCAATGGCTCCTCAGGCAGCGGTGAAGGCTTCGCTGTTCCTCCCCATGTCTGCCAGAATGCTGGCTGACTTGATCTGGTGCAGATCTTATATAGGCAACCATAGCTGCTTTAGGTTCATCCTGCCATGCCCAGGATGTTTGGCTCTGATCCTCCCCAAC
Organism: Dicrostonyx torquatus; assembly: GCA_028555095.1. NCBI lineage: Eukaryota > Metazoa > Chordata > Mammalia > Rodentia > Cricetidae > Dicrostonyx > Dicrostonyx torquatus. The sequence continues at coordinate 2,708,621 of JAQHUG010000243.1, forward strand.
CTCTTGCTTTAACAATCTTCCGGCTCCTTCTTCCGAGCCTTTGAGGGTCATTTACTATTTTAATGACAAGGTATCACTGTGTAGCCTAAGATAACTTTGAATTAGCCATTCTCTTGCCTCAGCTTCCCTGCGGGGGATCACAGGTATGTACTAGGGTGCCCAGTTGAGCATCGTCTTTATCGTCATGACAACGCTCACATCCCTTTATTTTGGGGGCTGCTGATTCTGGTTTTCTCCTCACTCCACAGTTAAGACTGTCCTCTTTTATTTTCTTTTTCCCTTTTGGTTTTACAAGATAGAGTTTCTCTGTGTAGCCCTGGCTGTCCTGGAACTCACTTTGTAGACAAGGCTGGCCTCACACTCACAGAGATCACCTGTCTATGCCGCCCAAGTGCTGAAGCTAAAGGCGTGCACCACCATCGATTCAGCAAGACTGTCCTCTCGTAAGACTGGGTATTTCATCTGAGAGACTTCTGTCAGAAACATAGGATGCATACCTGTATTGCTAGTAATGAAAAGGATAAGGCAGGAGGCTCACAGCAGGTTTAAGGACTGTGTTTGCACAGAGAGTTTCAGGATACCAGGGCTACACAGGAGTACCACGTCTAAAACAAAATCAGTTTGATTAGTTAACCTCCCCTACACACTGTCAGGCCTTAAAGTCTCCAAAGGCTTCATCTGGGGGCTGCCATTCCTTAATCCATCCTTGAGGGCAGAGACACCATTAATGAAGGAACAGCACTCTAAATGGGATTCCCAGGGAGGGACTGTAAAAAATCCCCTGAGAATATCTAGGCTGGGTCACAGGACAGCGTACCACCAGTGGCTTCAAGTCTTCTAGATGCTCTGTTTACTAAGTCATGTAGGGCACACATTCAATAGCAACTTCCTCCTCCTCCTCCTCCTCCTCTTCTTGTTTTTTTTTTCTTTTTCTTTTGTTGTTGTTTTTGTTTGTTTATTTGAGACAGAATTTCACTGTGAAGCTCAGACTGTCCTGGAGAAACCAGTCAGCCTCTTCCTTAAAACTTAGGAGTCACAGTAGTGAAACTGCGGATTTCCTAATACTGATAATAAGAGCCAAGAAGAATCAGGACAAATAAAATTGTGGTAAAAAACTGTGGTCTTATTTGACAAAACTTTAGTATGTGACCGTGAACATCATTGCTCTTAGGTGAACATTCCCAAAGTAGGCCTGCTTGGAGGAATTTAAACAGTTTAAAATTTTTTTGTTTATGTGTGTATCTGTGTGCATCTGCATGTATGTGTTCATATGAGCAAGTGTGTGCTGGGGCCCTCAGAAGATGCAAGAGGCCATCAGATCACTTGGAGCTGGGGTTCTAGTTCTTTGTGAGCCACACAACCAAAGTGATGCTATCCAAACTCTGGTCCTGATGACTGAGCCACAGAACTTTTGACCACTAAGCAATCTCTCTAACCTCAAGAAGGATTATTAACAAGGGCATTTAAGGGCAACATCTTTGAAAGAAGAGTTTTTTTGCAGCCATTCTCCTCACCAACTTATTTTTTTTTATGACACTCAGTTTTTCTTTACTTAGATTTCCTTGTGGCAAAGTCCTGTAGCCAAAGCTTTTATTGACAAGTAACAAAATGATCTATGAAATTCAATATTCTCTGCATATTTCTCTTTGTCACTTAATAGAGCAGTTACCAAGGGACCAAGGGAAAGAAGTTGAAGATGGAGCTGGTCCCCAGGTGTGCCATGACTTTGGTGTTCCTAGCAGTAGTCTTTTCTGTCCTCCCAGTCACCTTCCTAAGCATCAGGATTCTTTCTAGCACTTCGCTGCCTCTCTAGGCACCAGCTAAGCAACTTCTCCCTTGCATGTCTTCTGACAAGGATGATGCCACATTCGTTCAGTGTCCACGACTTCAGAGCTCTGAGTCATCTTCCACCTCCCCTTTCCTTCATCCTTCCTATCCTATAGCCAGCTGTCCAATTCCTTGGAAATGTATCTTTTCTTTTTCCCTGGGACCCCAGTGTCATGAATTTATTTCAAGTCTCCTTCATGATATTTCAGAGTTGCTGTTGTCTCTTAAGCCAAGTTTCCCCATCACATTCCATCCTAAAATGTTGGAAGATGCTCCCCACTCTATATGCTAATCTTGACCTTTTCACCTAAAAAGATTTTCAATATCTTTTCTGGCCCACAGAACAAAGCCCAAATTCCTTGCTTTGTTATTAAATTCCTTTCCCATATAGACCCAGTTGTTCCCCAGCCTTATTTTTTAAGGCTTTCTCCACACATTCTGCATTGCAGTTGAGTTAGATTCCATTGTTCCCTGAAATATGAATTTTGGAATCAAATTGGTACATAACCGGATCCACTTGTACAGGTTATTGGAGATGAACATGGATGGACTCCTAAATCCCCATCTGCTTCAATTTTTGTCATCCTTAAAATAAAATAATGCTATCTCACACAAATCATCACCATGAAGATACAATATGATGACATATGCAAATTTCTGGGCACAAAGCCTGGATAATGAGAGCCCAGTAGATACTTCTTATTGCTATTTCTTGTCTACATTCTCTTTCTATTTCTCCCCTACATCTTATTTCCGTTCATGTTCTCCTTCTTATTCCGGAATTTTCCATCTCGTCTTTGATCATCTTGCTTCTGATGGGATTGCCCAACTGTCTGCCTAGTTAATTCCAAACTGTTGTGTATTGTGGTGACTTCCCAAATCCTTTCCACTGTGATGAATGGGCAGGCTAATCCAGTTCCTCTGAGTAACTTTGTATGGCCCAATCCTGGACATTGAACCAAAATGTTGCCAAAGGGAGTCTGGTGCTAAATGATGTACGTTTTTAGTCAAGAAAATTGTCCTTTGTTTGGTTTGGATGCCGTGCCTGAACTGCTACTGTCAGGGATGAAAATGCCTCCACATGAAGCAGAGATGAGAGAACCTGAATACCACCATGAAGCAGCGCTGCGGAGCCCACTGCTCCCTCCCTCCCTAGTCTTTCCATATAAAATTAGTTGCTCAGAATCATGACTCTCTCCTCACAATCAGAAGCATGTTAAAAATCCAAGCATGGGGCCGGGCGGTGGTGGCGCACGCCTTTAATTCCAGCACTCGGGAGGCAGAAGCAGGCGGATCTCTGTGAGTTCGAGACCAGCCTGGTCTACAAGAGCTAGTTCCAGGACAGGCTCCAAAGCCACAGAGAAACCCTGTCTCGAAAAACCAAAAAAAAAAAAAAAAAAAAAAAATCCAAGCATGGGAACAAATGCCTGTAATTCCAGCACTCACCGGAAGCCCAGCATGGGAGCACATGCCTGCAATCCCAGAACTCACAGAAAGTCCGACATTGGAGTACATGCCTGCAATCCCAGCATTCACAGGAAGCTGAAATTCTTTGGGGATCAAGAATTTTAGGTCATCCTGGGCTACTTAATGATACACTGCCTAAAAATAACAGCAAATGAAAGATACTGAAATGTTTGCTATCTTCTGAGGCCAAATGAAGATTTCACTGTCTTGATGAACTGTCTCTGGCTCTTGGTACATTGGATGTGCTACTTTGCCTCTATCCTCCCATGGTGCACTGCAAAGTCTCTCTTACAAATTTTCCTATACAAAATATTTTAAGAATTCACTTTTATAAAGCGAACCCTAAATAGACTTAACTGGTGACTACTCAGTAGAAGGAAACATAAGACATTATAGCACAGGAGAAGGCACAAGGATGACTGCTTAGTAGAATCCATACACAACTGTGCAGACTGGCCTTCTGGATGTGTTAATCTCCTGGTCTGTGACACAGGTCGCAGGCTTTCCTGTGCTAACACACTGGCAGGAGATGAAGATAGGGATCCCACAGGCGGTGCTTCATTTTCTTTAAGACTCCATAAAGTTTATGCTTTCCTCAGTTTGAGCTATTTTCTCATCACATCGCTTTTAGATTCTAAACACCAATCATTTGAAGACATTCACCTTTGAGAACACAAAATATCTAAAGCCTTTGGCTTTATTCTCACATCACTTCATTTCTTAAGGCAGGCCTCTGATACCTTATAAGGCTTTTCATGTCAGTTAGCTTAGTTTTCTAAGCAAAAGCTCCATCCTGGACTTATCAAGATGATACTCAAAGTGTTCATCACTGTCAGCAGCGCAGGTCATAGACAAGTCATAGACTTTCTGTCATGGGGACTTACAGCAATGAAGATCATCCTCACTTCAAATGTCAGTGTCTGAAACAGGCAAGGTTTTACCACTGCTGAGTGTCTCCTCCAGTCCTCTGACCTTGTGAGAAATGCATTTGTCATACCACACAAGGTGGAAACTTGCATATGCACGGTGTGGGATGGAGTAAGGGGAAGCCTGGGCTAGCTCTAGGAAGGCAGGCTCACTGTGGAGGCCGACTCCCTGAGAGGACTTTGCTGTGCAGGCTTCGAAGGAGCTGTCCTGCTCTTCTCTTTCTCTCAGGCTGCGTGATTTCTAGTACCTGGGCTCAAAGGTGGCTCACAGGACTTTGAGAGGAGCGGGTGTGGGCCTTCGTGGGAGGCCGTTACAACTGGGCCCAGCTATGAGTTATGACCGCCTCTCAGCAGCTGCTCTGTGGCAATGGCTGCTCATGGCCCTCCTGGCAGGAATCCCAGAGCTGGGCAGTCTGCTGGAGACTGTGATGAACAACCAAGTCTCCAGCATCCAGGGAGCAAAACACAGCCCTCAAGCTGGAGCCTCCAAGAGCCAACTTGCCTGGCTCCCTCTGTGCTCTTTAAGATGTCCTGGATGTCTCAGTCTGCTCATTAGGGTCCCCTGACTTGGCCCTTGAAGACTTGGCTACCTCATTTTGCTTGGCAATTCAATTATTTTCATTATTCCAAGAAATGATTTTGAGTATCAACTCAATGCTAAGTATTTTTGTCTGCACTAAGGACACAGGAAACAGTGGGCAAGGCAAATACAGTCGCTGCAGCCACTGGCAAATATGAATGTTTTCTCTCTTACAGGAAATCTATTTGTTACAGGTTTATTTTATGTATAGGAATGTTTTACCTGCATGCCTATCTATGTACCACATGTGAGCCTGCTGCCTTCAGAGGAGAGAGAGAGAATGTGCATGTGTGTGTGCGCATATGCACACACGATATGTAACATGAAAGCAGTCCCTGAGCTGCTCATGTACTCGGAGGACTCACAGCTAGCTCTGACACACAGGTTTTATGACAGGTATGGGACACTGGTGGGCAGCAACTAGAAAGTGGATAAGAAATGAAGACTGGTCGAAGAGTTTAGGAATCACATTGAGACCTCGGCATTCTCTCATCTTTCTTGCTGTGTTCTGAAGGATAGATGCCCTCTGCAGTCTCTGCCATTTGAATACTTGGCCCCAGTTTGCCATCGATTGGGAGAGACTTAGGAGGTGTGGCCTTGCTAGAAGTATGGGGTTTTCCATATCTGCATACATCTACATGTAACATGCATGCACACATCTGCATATAACACACACATACCTACATGTAACACATATACACATGGACACACACCTACATGTAACACACACATATACACACACATATAAATAGCACACACATACACACACCTACATGTAACCCACACATATATACACACCTATAAATAGCACACACATACACACACCTATATGTAACACACACATACACACATATACACACCTACATGTAACACATACATACAGACATATACACATACCTACATGTAACACACATACACACACGTGGATATGCACACACACAATTATATGTAACCCACACATATACACATAAACACACACACAACTACATGTAATACACACACAATAATATGGATTTTTAAAATAATGTGTATAGAGGAACTAGTAAGGAAAAAACAATGACAGTTAAGGAATCTTAAATTTTGCCTGCTGTTATGAGCTCAGAGAATAGGCTGTCACTGAGAGAGGTTCTTCTCAGGGAAGCTGTAACACGGGTTATACACTGAGCAAATCCTGCTCAGAAGTCCTGAGTCCTGACTCCACCCTTGCTCATCTGTAAGGGAGGCCACCGCAGCATTGATGACAGTTGCACGGGCACTCGATGGCCAGGATGGTGATAGACTATTTAAACATCCTTTAAATCTAGGAGGCTTAGTAATTTTTCTCCTGTGTGTGCAAGTTTTGCCTGCGTGTATAGATGTGTCCTATGTGCATGCCTGGTAACTGGGGGTCCCCTGGAATGGCTACCGAAGTGCTAGCTAGACCCTAGGTTCCTTGCAAGAGTAGCAAGTGCTCGTAGCTGCTGAGCCTCTTCAGCCCTTTGCTTTTTTGAGTTGTGTTTTAAAACTATTCCTGCAGCATCCTTTCCCCAAGGAAGAGAAAGAACCAGACAGCTAGATGGAAACAAAGGAACAAAACCCAGTCAATTATTGTTTGAGCTGCATGCTCATTCCCCTCCTGGTGCAGGGAGAGCAGCGTCACAGCAGAGCTGGGGCCAAAGACTTTAGAACATGGACAGGGGTAGGGCTCATGTGTCGGAGGTTACATAAGTGCTTAAACTCAAACTGACATCTAAGGAACACACACACACACACACACACACACACACACACAACCAAACCCCCCAAAGCCCTGACTTCGACTTCGCAGGGCCTTTTGGGAAAGAGGCTCCTAAATCTTGAGGGTCGTGGAGTTTCCCCAAACCTATGTGTGTGGAGGGAATTCTTTGCTTTTTGTGGAGCTGACACTCATTCATCTGTAGAAAGGAGGCAGAGGTCGGGGTGGGGGGCCGGAGGAGAAACACATCAGAATGTGAGATAGGCAGCTGTGCTCCAAAACAACCGGAAAGCTCCCACCTGCTCGCCACCTGCAGCGAGGAGGAGCAGCAAACACTCAAACCTTTGGCTCACAATGCACCTATTTACTGCTCAGAGAGGGAAGCCAGAGACAGCTGCCATGTTGACTGAGGGGGAAACCCCCTCAGTGGGGCCTGGGAATGGAAGTTATCCAACAGGGCTTCAGGGAAGGGGCACAGTGAGGCACTTATGCTCCACTATAGTTCTAGGCTCCATTCCCTAGGGAGGTCTGATGCCTCCAGAAACCTGGCCTGGAGCAGAGACCACAGGCTTAGCTGCTGTGGAGAGCAGCACTCCCTGCTTGCCAGCCTGGCTCTCGACATTTATGGATGGGCAGAAGGAGAACAAGGCTTTGTGCTTCCTGGCTGTCTCCACAATGCCCAGTGGTCCAAAAGAGACACACATCCCTTCTAGAGATGAATGGTGTAAAACTGTGAGGGTAAATATGCTGGTCCTGCCTCTCCTAATGTCAAATACCCAGTCAAAACCCAATCTCATAAAGAAAGCTTTATTATATAATAACGCCAAGAACAAGCCGGCAGTCTCTGGGGACCAAGCATACACAGACTTTACTTTGTTTTGTTTGCTCGTTTTGTGACACAAGGTCTTACTATGTAGCCCTCGCTGGTCTGGAAATTTGCTGTGTAGATCAGGCTGGACTTGAATATTCTGTAATTCTCCCGCCCGAATGCTGGTGTTACCGGAATGCTCCGCAGGGCTCAGCATACTATTTTGACAAGTTCGTGGTATCACTGAGCTCTGGGAAGGCTGAGAACTACCCTCTTAGCATGGTTCCTTGACTGGATTAAAGTCAATGGATGAGGAGGGGAACTCTCACCACAGTAAATGGCAAAGTGAGCTTTGACCCTAGACCAGTGCTTCTCAACCTCCCTAATGCTACACCCCTTTAACACAGTTCCTCATGTTGTGGTGACCCCCAAATATACAATTATTTTCGTTGTTACTTCCTAACTATAATTTTGCCACTGTTACGAATTGTAATATAAATATCTGTGTTTTCCGATGGTTTTAGGAGACCCCTGTTAAAGAGTTGTTCCACCCCAGAGGCATCATGACCCACAGGTTGAGAACCACTGCACCAGAGGCTGTGGTGGACACCAGTACTGGGGAGACCAGGGCTGCTGGGAACTGTGTGCAGGAGAGAAACCCTGGTCTCTCTAAGGTGGGGATGTGCAGGCTGCTTTCTTGTACTCCTTTCCTCTGCCTTTTCCAGAAGAGGGACGGGGGAGGAGCCAGGGGACAGGGAGTGAAGGTCAGAGGAGGGAGGTCCCTAAGGGGGCTGAAGAGCACTCTGCAGCCTTTCAAAGGCTGATATGTAGTAACGGAGGGGGACAAGCCAGCGTTCTTCCTCTCTTCACTCCACTTACCTCTGCCCTGTGTTGCAACCTCAAGTCCTAGGACAACTTTAAGAGGAATGATTGATAGGGTTGGATCTTACCCAACCGCAGCCTGCAGCCGGAGCAGGGTGACCTAGTGAAGTCAATGGTTGACCTTGGGAGATTTCCATATCTCCCTCTCCCTCCTTCCTTCCTTCTCTCCCTCCTTCCTTTCTTTCCTCCCCTTTACCTCCTTCCTTCTCCCCTTTTGTCCTCGAGATTGAATCTAAGATCTTAAGTACCACTTAGCTACAGTCCCATGACTTCTTAAAGGAACACTTCTCCTTTTTTTGCCCCCTCCCTTCCTATCCCCCTTGAAATCTCTTGCTGGCTCACTCATTGATATTGATTTTATATTAAGTATACTTCGACTTAATTGCAGATTAATGGCTATTAATCTGCAAAGTCCTTACAGAAGGAGGGGACTTCTGTAACCTCTGTACTGAGGAGCATCTTAGTTTAGGTAAAGTCACAGGCCACTCCTCTATCCTTTTGAAACCTGCCTGGAAGTGTCACAGCTCAGATGGAAAGGGATTCTGGCATTCAGGAGCCAAGGAATACTGAGTGTTACAGCTCGGGTTGAAGCGTGCTCTGGCAGTCGGGAGCCAGGGAATAGCACAGGACACAGTAAGCCTAGCAGCTTACACCCCTGCTCTAGGGACGGTTTCCCCAAAGTGACAGCTCTGCTCCTGCAGGAGAGACTTCCCATGGGAGTTGTTTCACCTCGGCTCTGGTACTCCAGAGTGTAGCAACTCTGCCCTGCTAGGGGAAGGCTTCCCCAGGGAAAGTGACGCAGCCCTGCTCTACTCTGCTTCTGACTTCTCTGGGGAGCTCTAACAACTGGGCACCCCTAAGGGAAGGCTTCCCTAGCAAAACTCCGGTTCGACTCTGCTCCAGCGAAAGAAGATCTTCACCCAAACCTCTTTTGAGAGATTTACTGAGAGAGAAGATCCAGGAGAATGGCTGCCTCTGCCAGGGTGGAAGAAGGCAGCTAACTGGACAGCACAGGGCTTACACAGGGCTTCTTAGGGGCGGAGTTTTCCCAGGGAGAAGAGGGATTGGTTAGTTTTTCCCTGCTCAGGGATTGGTTTCTTTAGTTGGTCAGGGGCAGAGATGTCTCTGATTTAAGGGTCAAACTGTGTTTCTTTCATTGGCCTTTTAAAGCTCTAGTTTTAGGGCCTGAGCATATTTCTTTCACTGACTCTGGTTCTAGGGACAAAGTGTTTCTTTGGTACTGATTTCAGAGTCAGGGTGCATTTCTTTAGGTCTGGATTAGGGGCTAAAGCATTTCTTTCACTGACTCGTCTCAGAACCAGGGTGGGCTTCTTTCACTGCCATTTACCCTACACTGCCCTCCATGGCTTCGCATTGGGAGGTCAGTGAAGTTATCATTCAACATGTGGCCATGGCAAACAGTAGGCCAGATTCTAGACTCTTGGCAAGAGCTGCACTTAAGATCAATGTACCTTTTCTTCAGTGCCACAGGGGAGTCCTGAGCACTTGGGTCTCAGTGCGCCAGGGGACATGGAGACGGTTAGGAGAGTATTGGCTCACATGATGAGATCTCTTGTGTACACTGGGAACTAAAACTCTTAGTAGAGTGACAGACACACAGCATAATGTTGGTAGCCGTGGCTTTGCCTCCGTGTGACACAAGTTGGTTTCAGATGAGAGGAGTGTGCTTTTCCAGTGTTTGCCTCTTGCAGTTGTTCAATATTTAATAGAATATAATTTGTTATTCAGCGACATTAGCATTCTAAAGGTGATAAACCATGAGGAAATAGGTGTCACCTAACTACTGCCAGGGACTTAATACATTAACAAGAAAAACACTGGACCTAAACAGATTAAGTTCATTTTTTATCCTGCTCCTAAAATTTTGTTTGGAGAACTGAAAAGATAAATTAGAAAAAGAAGATGTTGAGGTCTCACATAGAAGGAAAGCCTTAGTTTTGTCTGATATTAGAGAACACATTTTGAGGAATTATTCATTCTCCTGAACATATTACCGTTGAGTCTCTGCCAACAGGACTGTTCCCATTTGTGATTCAGGGTTATTTATCCTGTTGTGGTCATTTGACTCTTTTAAAATTCTTTCTTTTTTCCCCTTTACTACTCGCTTGACTTTCGAATTCTAGCTGATGCACATAGCTGAGTGATTTTCTAGCAGAGGAAGCTCTAAGTTGGCATCCTGCAGCTCCAACCACCACCATCACCGCTCTGTTCCAAGGCTGTACGCATCTTCCCATTTGGAACCAGATCTATTCATTCCTAGCGAGGAATCAGGTCTTTTCCTTTGGAATGCAATCCTAACACAATACCTTCTATTGTACATCACAAGGAGACATGGAAATAATAGCTCCGTCTTGATTTTCCACCTTCAGTCCCGTATCTGGCACGCTGAAGGACTTCAGAGCGGTGTGATAAAGGGAGGTGCATCTGTAGCACAAAGGGCTCGCGCTGGCCCGTGGTCCATCTGTAGCACAACTGGCTTGCGCTGGCCCGTGATCCATCTGTAGCACAAAGGGCTCGCGCTGGCCTGTGGTCCATCTGTAGCACAAAGGGCTCGCGCTGGCCCGTGGTCCATCTGTAGCACAAAGGGCTCGCGCTGGCCCGTGGTCCATCTGTAGCACAACAGGCTCGCGCTGGCCTGTGGCACATCCAGGGGCCTGTTTTTCACTTCCACCTTCTCTTCCTAAAAGTTCTTTGAAATGCCTGAGAGAAAGTCCTGGGGCGGGCAAACAATCAACAAGCATCCCTGCAATCTCATAAACAGCAATAAAACTTATCCAAGATGTTGGTAAAACTTTAGCCTTGTGGGACTTGGATAGAAGTCCCTGCTCAAGAGTAAGTTCTCATATCTTTGCAAACCCCCGGCTCCCTGGTGGCTAAAATCAGAATGAATT
>JAQHUG010000243.1:2738083-2758896 GCA_028555095.1 Dicrostonyx torquatus
TATCCAAACTAATCAAAAGGCAGAGAGAGAAGACTCAAATCAACAAAATCAGAAATGAATAGGTGGCTCATTTCAAATCTACCTTTAGGAACTCATAGCATGGTGCAGCTCTTGTGAGTGGGTACATGGCCAACACACAGATGAGATATGAAAACACCCAGGGAGTATGTGTCAAAGCTCCCAAGAGGCTCACGTCTCTGCCTTCAGTGTCCAGTCTCCCTCCCAGGGTGAGCCTGGATATCTCACCAGAGGTTAAAGAAAATCAAGACACCATTTGTGGGAACAAGCTGCTATGGAATTACACCAAGTTTTTAACCTTCTAGTCTGATTCCTCTGATTATGAGGGTTATTCTGTGTCTTAAAATTTTCCTTTGTGCTTCTCTGCCCAAGCACTCCTCACCCATGCAACTTCCTGTTCCCTTCTCACATCCAAGCCTTTGTGGGACTTGGCTTCTCTTTCTACCTTCACATGTCCAGAATACTTTCTGAACAAATATTTCACTGTACTTCCTAAAAAACACAAAGGCAGAATGAAAAGGAAAAGGCCTTGTAAGTAAAATGACTAGAGCATGTATGTTCCCCAGAAAGCATGGGTAAACATGGTGCTATAGGGCTCTCTGTTCTCCCTCTATGGCTGTTCTTTCCAGACCCCAAAATGCCCCTCAGACAGAAACCCTCGTGGCCCTTTGTACTCAGGTTTCTGAGCACAGTTTCCGTTGGAATATGTTTTGAGGTTGAGGACAGAGTGTGCTGCCTTCGTGTGGGGGCCGTGCTGCTCAGACAGCCACTGCTCTCAAAGAAGAAAATGACTGGACAGGAGGAGCTGCGTCAGTGGGAAGGCCTGCTTGGAGGTGCAGAGATAAGAGAGCTAGCTTTCCTAGCAGCAGTGGAGATGAATATTTGAGTGAATGCTTAGAAAGAAACTTTAAAAGTTCTTGGAAATAAAACCTACCAAGTATTGAGCAAATCCAGCCCTTGGCCAGCCCTCCATCTACTAGTCCTGTTACCGTCAGTGCTTGCCTCAGCCCAAAATATTCAAATATGTTAACTCGTGATAAATTTGTCAGTTATTAGAGGAAGAAATCAAGCAGTTATTACCCAAAATATCTGTTATTAGGAACTATGATCTCTCTGGAGTTCTTGGGTTGTACTATAACCTCCAAGTGGTGACATTAATCTAGGGCTTGAGGAAGTGACGACACCAATTATGGTTTAATCTTTTTGACTGGTCTGAGTGTCCAGGTGGAGGCCTAGAGGAGCCCTCTTCACATTTGCCCATGAGGACCTGAGAAGGTGTTACCCCTTGTTAGGCAGCAGATCTCTGGGGATCTTGATTTTGAATTTCCCCACCTCTAGAATTTGAGAGATGTATTTCTATGGCTCACCATTCCCCAGTCTAACACATTTGCCAGGGCAGGTCAAACAGACCGAGGCATTAGGCCAGTTGCCTTCTCTGGGTTCCGTTTCCCACCTACGTACGTGCTGTTGCTTAAAAACCAAATCTGTAAAAGCAAATTGTACTTTTTAGCCAACTTCATTATATTTTCACCAATTTGAAGAAAGTTATCTTTCATTTGTCCACACAAAATGCTGCTTGTGAGTTAAAATTAAGTGAGAAGTTGGTTTTGGATCAAAACAAGTGGTCCTTTTGAGGTTAAAATATTATCTAACTGCTGGCATTACCTGAAAGACTTCAATCTTTTGCAATGCCGTAATCTATGAAGAGAGGGGCCAAAAATGGTCTTCACTAAGGATGCTCCATCCTTCTCCAGGGACATCATTTTCATGTTTGTTTTATTTTTCTCTATTCTTTCTAATGGGCTCAAAACACTAACTTGGTATTTGCCGGTTTATTAACTACATATTAAAAAATAATGGCAGTGAGTGTGTCTCAGATCACGATGGTTTTCAGGTATGTCCGTGTTGCTGGGAGGATACCTGCAGAGACTTGAGGAGGCTGAACCAGGGCTGACTAAACAGCTTTTCCAAAGGGGAGGTTGAGTTAAAGGAAAGCAAGCAAAATCCGCCACACACACCCCCCCCCCGCCTCTTTTTCTCACTCCCCTACACGATAGAGACCAGTTCACTTGCCAAGTAAGAATTCAAGTCCCAAGAAATGTCCTCTCCCCAGAAAAATAAGCTTGCAGATGAATGCGGCCCTTCTACTCCTCGGTCTGAGGCCGACTGACAGCACCAGGTGCAGCTCTCAATGCAGCCCTGCTGTAGACACCCTACCTGCCAGCCAAAAGCTGGCAGGAATTAACCAGAAACATGTGCTTCCTGTGGAGGGCAACGGTCAGCAGGTGGGACCCTGGCAGACTCCATTACCAAGCGGCCTCCTGTGTGGTCATCTGGCCGCCCTCCTTGTGGGCACCCAGGGCCCGGAACAAGACATTTTCTCAGCTCTGTGTTGGAAGTCAGTCAAGTGCAATTACCCTGAATGTCGTTGCGGAATGGATGACTTAGAGGCTCCACACAAATTGAATTTTGAGGCCAGCCTGAAATTACATTAGATTTGGGGGCTTTGACAAAAGCCTGTCTGAATCCCCCTGCAGTCCCTCAGGGTCATCTCTCTTTAATCATTCACTAATGTTTTCCTGGTGAGGTCATTGATTAATGGATGACGTAAATCTTCCACTCCCACCCCCTTTAGGACAGTACATAATGTTTTATTAATTTGTCCTTTTGTCTGCCTTTGAGATAGCAAATATGAAACCGATTTCTGAACCTCAAAAATTGATAATTCTGTTTCTGTGGTGTATCATAAATCTCAAAAGCAAAACACTATGGCTGGCGTGTGACAACAGAAGGGGTGCCATCATTCTCTGTCCTTGTCTGCAAATACAAACCCTCATGAGCGGAGAGAAACTGGGCGAGTGAACCATCTGACTCACGAGGGCAGGAAGTGCAAATGCCCACGCTCAGATGGATAGTACCCTGAGTCTCTGATAATTACTTCACTTTTCTTGATCTCTTATGAAAGCATAAGTCATGAATCTCAGAAAATTGTTAAGTTATAAGAAAGCCAGAGGGCTTCCAGTACCCTTACCCGACCCTTGGAAACATTAGCAGCCCTTAAGCATACAGCTGCATGTTAGCTTATAATATTACAACTAATAAATGAACAAGTCAATGGGCTATGTACACAAAGTTTGTCTTTTCATCTTCCAATCACAGAATTTATCAAAATTTCATCTTAGGAAAATCACAGAGTATGATGTGCTTTCTTTTCTCTAATAATAAATATTGATTAATAATATTCCCAGGGTGGGAATAGGTAATGAATTATTTGAGTACAATATGAGGCTGGGGCTCAGAATCCAAAGACAGGGGCCAGACACTACTGGGTAGGACATTTGAGAAATCGATGTTTTAGCACGTTTGGCAATAAAGAATGTTTTTGTTAAAAAAAGAAAAAGAAGAGTGTATCTCAATTTTATCTTGCATTCACTTAAGAAATGTTTATTAGAAGCCTAGCATGTCACATAGAGTATGGTGGCACATACTTCTAACCCAGCCCATGGGAGCTAGAGCCTGGAGGATCAGGAGTTCAAGACCATCCTCAGTTACACAATGGGGTTCAGGCTGGCCTCAGGGCTATATGAGATGTTTTCTCAGCCATCCACCTGGCAAGAAAGCAAACAGAATAAGTCTGAGTTGTGCAGGCTTGGGGTCAAACAGTGGTAAACACTCACAGCCTGGCCTTGGACAGATGGTTAAGGACAGCTATATTCACAAGGGATTTAGATGCAGTCTGTTCATTTAGTTTTGCCTGATTTTAGATGTTCTATGAGTGGAGACATGAAATATCTTTTATGCCTTGCTTATTTTCTCTGTCATGTTTATGAGATCCATCCATGGTGCTTAGCATGGCTTCTCATCCTCTGTGACCCATGATGTCCTATTATGGTAGCATGCCACAAATGCACTTACCCTTTGTTCTGGATTCAAATTCAGATTGTTCTGTTTGGACCATTATAAACACTATCTCTGTGGACATTCCTATGCATGTCTCTTGGTGAACATGTGTATTTGTCTCCAGTGGCTATATACCTCTGAATGGAATTTCCAGGACAGAGGGAGTCTACATCCCTATATCCCAGCATTCAGTGATGACAGCAGGATTTTTGAAGGTGCCTGTATTAGTGGTTGTGAGCACCACCTAGATGTGGGTTTTCCTTTAGACTCATCTGTACTGCTCTTGCCATTGTCTGTCTTCTCTACTCCAGCAATTCTCTTAGATGTGTAGTGCCTTCACATATGAGATAAACATAAATGCCAAGATGTGTTTCTGTGGATGGCTTAATTACCAAGACCAGGGGATGTTCTCTGGACACAGTTCCGGCAGAAGGTGGGTTATTTTAGAAGTAAAGAGATGAAGTGATTCAATTTATAGCTGATCCTGTGAGACAGATTTTAAATTCCTCAGAATTAAAAACCTTTCTCCAGTGCACATCTTTTGCTCTCTTTGCCCTTCTGTCACAGTGTGCTTACACTTCCCTATAGGCCCCTTAAACCTCCGCATGTGCCCAGCGTTGTGCTCAAGAACGCCGCAGGTACATGCCTTCGTAATCCTATGGCTTGGATGGTTGCTGCATTCGGCAGGCGTGAGGACAGAGGCACAGGAAGAGTGCATACAGCAGGGAGTCATGCAGATCAAATTGGAAACAAATAGACAGATTCAAACCAAGAGCTGAATTTGTATGCTACTCTGAGCCAGCCTGAGGCTTACCCCCTTTCCACAAGTGTGTATCTACACTTGGCAGGAGGCATGGATAGGGAACCCAACTCTTTATTAGTAAACAGTGTTTATTCATTAAGTTTATGTCCAGGCAAGCTTACTATACGCATGTATGGTGAAGAGTTTATTATAATTTTTCCAATTCTTTGAGAATTTCAAAGAACGCATTTCCTTTTTTATTTTTAGGTTGTATTTTAATTACATTTCTCCCTTTCCTTCCTCCAGCTGCTCCCACATGCCCCCTCCCTGCTCTCCTTCTTTATTCATCAGCGACATACATACTTGTATATACACATGTTTAGTCCCAAATATAACCTATTGACTGCATAGAATGCTTTAATATTATTTTACCCTTGAATATAACTTGTGAGCTTTTATATTTCTCTTCTTATATCGTCTTATTTGATCTTCATGAGCATTAGCTGAGGTGAAAATTTAGGATCAAGTTTAGCGAGTTGCCAAGGCAAATGGCATCAGTGTGAGATGGCATGTTAGTCACAATCAGGACACGAGCCTATCTACGATTTCCCCATGAGCACGGGAACCTAAGACAGAGAAGTAAAGGTGAAGGAAAGAGAAGGGTTAAAGTTCTTATAATGCAAGCCAGAAGGCTAGGCCAAACCACCAATGCTACTTCCAGTTTGTGTTTCCACAGATTGTTTGAAAGTATTTTCTTCCAACTTCGTCATCTGCTTTTGCTCATGGGTGATGGTAAGGAACTGTATTTTTAGTAGTATTGGTATATAAATGTCTTCATGAAAACCAAGCTCAGTAACTTACATATATAAAACGTTTGACTTAGTATGAACAACCCCAAACCCAATAAAACACAGCGCAAACTTACTGTTTTGTGAGTCATGAAAGTCTGTTCTCTTAGATAAATTGCTCTGTGGACAAGACTGGGATTTTCCTAATATCCAGTAAGGAAAACAAACCATCTCCATGTGCCACCATGCTGATCACTGTTGACTCTAAATGCCCATTAAGGATTTCAGTGCCACCCGGCATGTAAACACCTATGTCATATGTTACTTCAAACTGACGTCTTCCGTGTTGGCGGAGAAGGCTAGGTCAAAATCCAAATGTAAGCCTTGCTCGTTCTATCACAACGATGTTCTCTGTTTTCTCATAAGGCCTCACTGCCCCGCAATTAGGAAAACAAATCTTCCCATGTTTTCCTCGGGATTTCCAAATCCCTCCTAGACTTCGCTTTGAGTTTGATACATGTCTTCCATCTCCACCTCACATGTGGGTAAGCAGGGCCCTCAACATCACCTAGTCCTCTTGGATCTGAGACTCTCTTGAGCATTCGTGTATGAACCATGAAATCATTTAGGGAAATATAGCTGGTGTTTAAAAACACAACGGAATAGGCTACATTAAAAAAGAAAGTCTGTCCCAATGGTTCATGAAGCTATTTCAATCGAATGTGTGCTAAATGCTGAAATAACATGTCGTGGTGGTGGTGGAACCTGTGCCATTTATTTTATCAATTGTGCCACAACTTTAAACCCACATATTTGGCATCTTGGAGTGGTGAAGGTTGAGATGAGTGTGCTAGAATGAAGAGGGAAGGAGAAAAATGGCTTCTGGGTGCACTCACACACATTGGAATGTTGCTTCCTCTTGGCAATAGGCTAAGAATGATGTGTGGGTATGTGCAATCAGAACAGAAAGGGCTCAGCAAACCCAAGGCACTGTCCGTGGAATGATGTTTTCTGAGTGCATTTTGGGTTCATTGTTAGAAATAAAGTTTGTGAAGTCTGTAGAGATGACCCAGGTGTGTCCCAGGTGTAACACAGTGTTTTCATCTGCAAAGTTCACACTCAAGAACCACTCAATCAAGTTGCACACACACACACACACACACACACACACACACACACACGAAATATTAACTTCACCATCTCTGAAGTGTGTTTAGGGTTTTGTGCTGGGCCACATTTCTAGTTACCTTTGGTCACATGTGGCCACACGCAGCCTGTGAGTCCCAAGTTGGACATGCCTGATTGGTATCAGAAAGTTAATTATATTTGATAAAACTCATTGACTTTAATTAGACAAAAATATATATTGCAATATTAGCATTTCTCAACTGTTGCTCAATTGTGAAATCATTCCCTTCTCACAGTCTTCTCGTGGTTCCACACGTCACTTAGAGCCCTTCACCTCCTGGTTCTAAACTCATTTATAAGTCTGCTTTGCCTGTAGGTGGCTAGTAGCATTTTAGTGGATTTATGGCTTTAAATTATTTAAGTTAAATACATAGTTATTTATATACATGTAGATATTAAAACTATACTAAAAATTATGAAATAAAATGTACAGTAGTCATTTAAAAGTACTCTCTAGTCTATGGCCAGGTAACCACTAGCAGAAATTGTGTACCTTTTCTTCCTGTCTTAGAAAACAATGAGCCATTTTCTTTTTGTCTGTAGTGCTTATTCTTCCCACCTCCCTCCCAAAGGTCCTCTGCCGCTGTCAGCTGTACGGCTTAAGTATAATTTACCTGATTTCTACTTGTGGGGCCTGGAGAAGGAGTTAACAGGAGGACATACCCTCCTGCTACAGGGTTTAGTTTAAAGTTGGGAACAAGAAACACGGCCAATAAATCAAGACTCCAAACTGGTTATTCAGAGTTTTCTTTCCCACTACTCTCAAATGAGGCTGAGTACCACCAAGGCCAGGAAGTCTCAAGAATGAGCGGGACCTGCCTGGGAACAGAAGCACAGCTTCAGAGCTCTGTGAGGGAGGCACTGTGGTGCGTCCTTTGAACCACTAACTAAGCTTGCCAGGCCTACCCCTGAAATCTTCAGTTGTTACTGATATGGTCCCTAGCCCTTTGTGTGTGTGTGTGTGTGTGTGTGTGTGTGTATGTGAGAGAGAGAGAGAGAGAGAGAGAGAGAGAGAAAGAGAGAGAAAGAGAGAGAGATTGGGTTTATACTCAACAAAACCACTATTATGCCAAATAAGAAGTCCATATATTACTTTTTCTTGGTATCACTGATTAGCCCCAAAACAGGACTATAATAATTCATCATGTTGATTGTGCAGGATGTGGGGGGGCTTATTTTTCCAAGATATTTGTATCTCTCCTTAACTTATCCTACTATCTGATATAGTTCACTTGTCCAAAATGTCCTTCATCTGATTTCATCCTTCTTTTCAGAACCTATCTTAAAAACAAAGCAAGCAATAAAACTAAACTAAATCATCATGCTCTATCCATCAAGTAATCTTCCCTTATTTACTTCAAAGTGTATTTTATTCAAAGAAATTGACCTAAAAATATGACTCCAAACCATCCATCACAGTAGCACTGGAAGACGATTGGTTGGTCTTTGCCGAGTCACCCAAAGCAAATGATTTCATATTGACAAGAAGAAAAGGAGAGGAGCTCCTGAAAGCCTTCTGATGTCTCTTTACAGTGCTAACACACAGCATTCCATTGGTGCACACCAGCAAGCCTGTGATTATTTATAATTTTCAGGTAGATGAGCCTCATCATTAGTTTATTTCTCAAGATCCTTTATCACTTCCAGAGGCGGTTTACTGAAAGTAACAAAGGACCAGAGCATCAATTCATCCTCTTTGCAGAGCAGACATAGAAGATTCCAGAAACCTACTCAGAGTACTAGAATGATGCAAATTGGTGCTGTGTCCTTTATAACTTTAGTATTTGAACTGAAAGATTTGCATCATTCAATGGATGGGTCTTTATGTCTGCAGATGTCTCCTACATGGAGGAGGTCAATGATCATCCGGGCTATGTGTTAGAAGTTAGCTTCAGAGGAAGGACCCTGGATCCTCTGCTCCTCAGACGCTCTTTCCTATCTACACTGATGATGCTGAAAATCTCATTGTAAACTTTTCATATTTTAGTCACAGTCACTCCTGTGTTGTAACTGTACCTAGCTTTGGATAAGGCAGAACAACAGCACTCCGCAGATTGTGTGAAAATCAAAGGCTACAGCGTGGATAAATATGTGGAATCAATTTATAAGAAGCAAATTCTGTGTGCTGGCACAAAGCAGGGGGTATGCGATGGCTCTGAAGCTTTGAAAATTTGTATCAAGGCAAAATGATCCAGGATGGACAAATTCATAGTAATGAACAAGAGATATTTTCCTTTCTTAAGCAGGTTTGCACAGGCCTACCTTCCGCCATCTTCAAGCATTCCCTGGACCTGATTGCCAGCAATCATCCCAGCTGGGCCTGTTGTCTTCTCTCACAGGAGAAGGCCAAGAGGGTCATGGAAACTTATCTTGACTATCTAGCCACCGTGTCCAATCAGGTTTATTTTTACTTTTTATTTTGATATCAGTGTGATATTAGTAAATTGTCCACACTAGCCTTGTCCTCCTGTCTCAGTCCCCAAGTAGTTGGGATTACAGGCATGCACTACTAAGTCTGCCCATCTGTCTTTCCTCTTTTTTTTTTTTTTAGCATTTCATTTATTTACTTTTGTCTGTATGTATGCATGTGTGTGAATGTTCATGAGTGTGCATGTGTGTATCATGGTATGCATATGGAAGTCAGATAAAAACTTGAGGGAGTCCATTCTTTTTTACTATGTTACTATGGCCCAATTCAGGTCATCAGGCTTGGTGGCAAACCCACTGAGCCGTGTTGCTAGCCCTTCTCTTACTCCATTTCTTCTTCCCTTATTCCCTTCCTCTTTCTTCCCCCTTCTTTATTTTTATTTCTGTATCTCAATTGTTGACTTTTTGCTTATTTGCCTGCGAGTCTAGTTGTTCACTGTCTGCAGTTAATCTTCTGTTACAAAGGCGCTGCTATTTGCCAAGACTGTTTTACAATTCTAAGTTGGCAATTTTTAGTTTTCCAATTTTTACTAGAAATTATGGGCCTTTTCATATATTTTGCCATTCTTTGTAATTTTTCCCAGAATGTCAATGTTAGTTATTCCAAAGCTCATATATACCAACAGCCATATCTGAGCCATCACTGATGAGCTGATGTCTTTATGTTCAGTTTCCTGATTACCAACCATTTCTGCCAGGCTCTAAGTATTTCCAGTTCTGTTCCAGGCTTGGATACAAGCATCTTCAGATGCTCCAGATGATGTCCTCTACCTGTGAATGGCCTATATTAGAGCCATCATATTGGGGAGAGGCTGGTGAACTCATTCTAGCCTGCATTAAAGAGGCTTGAGACTGAGTTGTAGGTATTAATGACTCTAAGTCAGCTTCTCTTTGTTTTTAAGGCATATTTTTCCAAGTCTGTTCATTGAAAGTCTTCATTACCTTAACCTTGGAAGACTGTGAAATCCAGTCTACCATTTAGGGGTCTGGGACTTTGGACTTTGGTCTCCGGTATTGCTCCCAGCCTTGGCAAATGTCTGAAGGATGAGCCTGGCCATCTGTTTGAGGCAGGTAGTATCCTCAAGAGAGACTTTGTCTATGAAAATCCATCACACGAACAGGGGATTTCAGTGTGTGTTATGAAAGTTTCCAAATTCTCTAGTTCAGCAAACACACTGTGGGAAAACCTAACCAGGTGTTTAGGATGCTTGAAGTTTCCAATCGTCCCGCCAACCCACATGGCCTCTGACAGCTGTGCTGATTTCTCATTCCCTCAGTGAGGCTCCTCTGTGAGGGCCAGGCCACCACAAGCCCATGTGTAGAACTGGTAAGACTACCACAGAAGAAAATGGTTAGTCAGAGACTGCTCCTCTCAAAAGATCCTCCCCTCTGTTTATTTTGCCTCAATTCCCTGACTTTCCAAGATCTTTAAAACTACCTTTTCTTTTATGCTGTGCCTGTTTTGAAATTTACGGTAGCAGAAACATTGACTGCACCATCTGCTGTTTCCTACTTAGAACCACAAGTGTGTTTACATCGGTGAACAACTTTCTTTAAAGGCTATTGTGAAAGTGAGCTCTTATAGTATCTATACATTATGTAGCTTAGCATTCAGGAATGTACTTTATTTCTATTAGTTATTATCATAATTGTCTTATAGTCTAAAATTTTCCATCTATTGGCTCTGATTTTTATATGAATATGATATTCTGTTTAAATCTCTTAAAAAGTCTGAATAAATTTATGCTTTTGTTCAAGTTTTGCATAGCTTTGGAGTATTTTGCTTCCTTAAAGGGTCTTCTCACTTCCCCTTCATCTTTCATGGGTTAACTCTCCTATCTCCACTGTGTAGCCCCACCTTGAATGGTGGACCAGGCTTCACTGCAGCTACGACCCTGTTTTCTGCTTGGCAGTCCTCAGCTGCACATGTGGATGAGGGGCTCATCTGTGTCCAGGTCACCTCCATTTCAGAGCTGAGCATCCTTCACAACATTGAAGCAATGGCAGTCGTGGGCACGGTTTTAAAGAACAGGAGAACCGAGCTCTTGTTTTATGCAGTGCAGTGAAAGGCAGAATTGAAGGAGCAAGGAAAATATGATGGCAGCACCTCCACAGTACTTAAGTGGCTCTTCTGCTTTGCAGCTATGAACAAAAGCAGCTTGTAGAGCAAAGGGCTTGCTTCATCTCACAGGCTGGAGGCTCTCCTCTTGGGAAGCTAAGACAGAAGGTCTAGGTAAGACTGGAAGCAAAACCCATAGAGGAACACTGCTTGGTGGCCTACTCCCCCTCGCTAGGGATGTTATTATCATCCACTGTGGGCCTGGCCTTCCTGCATCAGTTATCAACTACCAGAATGCCTCACGGGCTAATCCAATCTGGGGAATCTTTCAGTTGAGGTTCTTTCTTTCAAAGGGATTGTAGTTTGTGCCAGGTTGGCAGCTGAAGCTAACTATGACATAAAATAATAATTGTGCTGATGGTTCTGAGATGGGCTGACCTCTACCATGGAAGGCTTTTGATTGGCCTGATACCTTTAATGGCCTTCTATCCCCCAACATGTGTGTGCGCGTACATGCATTAGTGCACGCACGCACACGCGCGCACACACGCACACACACACACTAAACAA
The DNA here is from genome assembly GCA_028555095.1 of Dicrostonyx torquatus. Lineage (NCBI taxonomy): Eukaryota > Metazoa > Chordata > Mammalia > Rodentia > Cricetidae > Dicrostonyx > Dicrostonyx torquatus. Next base: position 2,749,776 of record JAQHUG010000243.1, read on the forward strand.
ACATATAAAACAAAACAAAGAAAAAGAGATATCACTGACTCTTATTACTTCCACTCTTGTTTGGCCTTGTTGCTCCATCTTCAAGCAGTATCCAATAGAATTCAGAAGCTGCAAACAGCTTGAAGAATGAACTATTTATCTAGGGTCATTCTTTCCAACTACTCATGGTCACATTGGACCGTTTGGTTGTCTATAGTCAGGAGGATGAAAACATTAAGGAAATAAGCTAGAGATGCTCCTGATCACCTCTCTCATTGGGCATGATGTGAAAATCATGCGCATTTTACTTTATACTTAAAAGTTCCTGCGCTGGAAGGCGTCCTGTCATTTATGAGCATTTATCTATTATACGGTGCTTTCAATGAGTCTTATAGTCACTAATGAGCTATTCAACATAGCATCCTCTGAACTAGGTCAGCTGAATCACCTCCACTCTGCAGACATGGGAACGGAGTGAGAGATTGAGAGACATGCCTGAAGGAATACGACAAGCCAGAAGAAAAGCAAGTCAGAACTCATAAGGTCTTGATGCTCAGTCCCATGTATGGTAATAAATGTTTTATGATCATTTTAAGACTATACAACAAGAACTTTCCTGCGAAGGTCATGCTAGAGCAACACTGGAAAATCAAACCAAGAGATGGCAGGTAAGGGGATCGGCAGAACAGAAACGGCACCCAAGGGGAAGGGGTGGTGTGTAGGCATGAGGACTTTGGATCAGCAAAAGTAAGTGAAGGTAAAGTTAACCACTTTCCCCCTTCTACATCGGGGTTCTATGTGACCCAGTTTTCACATTTATACTTGGATTTTAGCTCTGATTGAGCTTCCAGGCAAAGGCAATCAGCAAGTTTTTCTTTGAAAGACGACTTTAGATGGACTCACTGATCCCTGGAAATGTGCATCATGACTCTTCCAATCTCAAACACTATTGTCAGTAGGTCCTGGCAGCCAAGCCAGAAAGGAGAACGGGAGACTTGCATCTGAAGCCCAGTAAAAGGAAGCTTCCCAACTCAAAGTTTGGGCTTGCTTTCTCTAAGCAAAAGCCTGTTATTACGTTGGTTAGCCTTTTAGGGGAAAACCAAAAACCTATTCACTCGTTAACAAATATGCCAGGCCTGGTGCTGGGTCCTAGAGAAACAAATCTTGAGCAAAGGATGGCAAGAAACAAATAAAATCATGTTCAAAGCATTTGAAACAATTTGTGTTTTGTAAGCACATTAGCTACTTGGCCTGTACTTGGTGGCTTCCTTTCTGGTTGCATGTGCCATCCCCATTGTGGCCTCAATGTGGCAATGAATCCTGTGATTAACTGGCTATGGAGAGGGCTACAACAGAAACCAACCTAATTTTAAACGCTTTAAATGGCAACAAGGCTCTGAAGTGCAGCAAACACAGCCAATCAGAGAATGTTCATTAACCACGCTTGCTGGGAGGAAATGGTGATGGGGAGGAAAGAATAGAACCCCTTTGGGCCTAGACCGCTTATTCTGCTGTAGATCTCAGGCCTGCGAAGCTGGAGGGATGACCACACAGGAGGAGGAAGAGGAATTCAAAAGGGCACTCTTCTGGGAAGGGAGTCATGCCCAGAGTACCAAGTAATTTCTCTGCTTTATTCCATGGGTGCCCTCGAGCCAAATAGCAGACAGGACCAAGTAGGCAAAGCAACAGGGGTAGGGGTGGGTATCAAGGCACTTGTCCAAGGTGGTGCCAATGAGCAATGTGAGAGAATTTTAGAAGGGTAATATTGTGGCTATTTTCTTTTTCTCTAAGTGTTTAACTCAATTTTGCAAAGAGAAACCACTGGCAATTCTGTGCTCTCATCCAAAAGAATAGGAAAAACAACTACAAAATAACCCAGTGGCCCCATTTCCTTCCTTTTTCTGAGGAATAATAGCTTTCTATCTTTTGATGTGCTTATTTAATAAAAATAATGCCTTCTTGCAACTCATGTTTTGCTGGTGGCAGCAGTCAGTTTCACTAGAGACAAAATCTGCTCTCCTTCCCCCTCACTCCCACACACTTACACACACACATACAAACACTACATCTATACATACCCCACACACCCACCCACTTACATATGCAAGTGTCAATGGGGCCTTCAACATCAATTTTAAAGCATTAAATCATTTTAACATTGATTTTCAAATAAGGAATTTACCCACTTCTCAATCACATTTCAAGGGCTCCTTTTGCATCTTACAATAAACCAAAGAAAACATGATTTAGGTAATTGGATGTACAAAACTGAACTCTGTTGCAACCTAATAGTATTCCATCTCTGCCCTGAGTTAGTGCCAACCTAGAAGTTAGGGCAAAAAATCTAGTCACCCGCCACCTTCATTATTCCTTCTTGAAACCCATAAGTTAAGAGACTACAAATAGTTTTGTCCTGTTGATCTACTGGTGCTGGCCCATGCAGTTAGTGTTAAGACTGGGCTATCAGATACTTCCTTCCTCATCATTGGGGGTAGAATGTAGAATGAAGCCCTGCATTTAATTTTCTCTTACAGGAAATTCTCCACCCTATGCTGAAACCTGTTTGTGTGTACAGCATGAAGGAAGGGGTGACCAAACTTCTGTGTGTATGTCTCCATGTATGATGAACTTGAGTGGCAGTACATGTGCAGGCCACAGGGCAATCTTCTTTGAGACATCGGTCTCATTGGTCTGGAGTTTGCTAAATAAGATTCAGAGGCTACTCCATACGCCCCAAGAACCATCCTTTTCCTGCTCCATCCAGCATTGGGATTACAAGCACATGCCACAATGCTCAGCATTCTTAGTGGGCTCTGAGGCTCTCACACAGATCCCCCACTTAAGCACATTACTTTTTACAAGTTAAAAACTTAGCTGGGTGGGGTCTTGCCCAGAGGTCATCACTCCCTTTATTCCATTTAGCATCAGGTTTTTCTTTAAACTTTTTCCTGGGGCCCCTTCTCTCCCCAAACTGTTTATTTGTGTTTTCTTTTCTTTCCCAGCTTGCTCCTTTTCATTACATATCTTCGTGAGACTGTCCATTAACAACAACACAGTCAATACCAGGATGTTTTGAAGTCTCCTTTGCCAATGTCATTAATCAAAAAACTCCTAAGTTTAGTCTTGGGCAGACTTTTCAGAACTATAGCAAAAAGCAGCCATATTATTCACTAAAATATTATAAGAATGACTTCTAGACTACTAACATTCTTCTCCTCTGAACCCTCTTGAGCCAAGTTGTCATAATCTAGATTGATCTCAGCACCACTGCCTTCCCTGCTCCTACTAGTATGGCACATTATCCCCACTTAAAGCATTCAACTACTTTCCTAATGCAAAATCCCAAAGTCCACCAACAGGAAGCATGGCCAGGCCTGTCACAGCAATACCCTACTCCTGGTACCAACTTCTGTCTTAGTCAAAGTCCTATTTGTTATGAAGACAAACCACAATCACAGCAACTCTTATAAAAGGAAGCACTCAATGGGGGCTTGCTCACAATTTCAGAGTTTTACTCCACTATCATCATGGTGGGAAGCATGCCGGCACACAGCAGACATGATGTTAGATAGGGAGTGGAGAGTTCTACATCTGGATCAGCAAGCAACAGAAAGAAAGAGACACTGGGCCTGGTTTGGGCTCTTAACCCCAAAGCCTGCCGCCAGTGACAAACTTCCTCCAAAAGCCACGCCTACTCTAACAAGGCCACACCTCCTAATTAAGTAGCACCACTCCCTAGAGACCAAGTGTTCAAATATATGAGCTTACAGAGGTAATCCCTATTAAACCCATCACAGTTATTTACTTTTGAAATGAAAAATGTAGGGAATAGTGGTGAACACAGTTCTTAATGGTCTTCCCATTGGGCTTTCCTTATTTTAGGTGTTGGCTCACTCCCCCCCCCTTTTTTTTTAATCCACTCTAGTATTTTATAAAAGCCTAATTTATATTAGGCTGAAAGATGGACAGGGAAGGTGAAGGCACCACCCCTAAGACCACAGTTTTAATTTGCTTTTTGTTGCTACAACAAAATATAAGAAGCTGGGTTCTTCATAAAGAAAGGAGTTCACTTAGCTCATGTGTTGGGAGGCTGAAAGTTCCAGATCCAGCAGCCTGATTGGTCAGGCCTCTGGAAGACTCCTGACTTCTGAGAACAAGCTCAGAGATGAGCCAGCTTGCCCATGGGGAGCACAGCCGCAATGAACTGAGTTCTCAGGGGGTGAAGGCCAATGGGTTTCCCATTTCTTTGGGAAATGCCCCTGCCATGAGAAGTACCTGGAGTGGCTCTTGGGCAAATGGCTGCTCTAGTTTGAATATGGTTTGTCCTTCAAAGGCTTCTCTGTTGGAAGAGATTTGCTGGGATGGTGGAATTTGAAGATTAATTCCTACAGGGCGGTAGTTAAGTTCTTAGGAGTGTTGTCACAGAATCATGGAAGGGATTGTACTGGTCCCCAGAAAGACTTAGTTGCTGTGACACTGCTTTGTTGTAAATGAGCAAGCCCGAGCCATGAGTCCCCCAGATTTCCTATAGTGCCCTTCATTGTGATCCCACCTACTATAAGGCCCCACCAGATCCCTGGCTGATACACCTGAATTCTCAGACTCCTAAACAGTGAGCTAAACAAACTCCTTCCTTTGTAAATTATCGCGCTTGAAATATGTTGTTGTAGCATTGGAAAACCAACTGGTAAAGTAGTCTTAGACCTGGAACTGATCATTTACAGATTTCCTAGTAAGTTTTCCAAATTGAACAGAGGGAACAAGCACCAGTTAGGTGCCTACTGAGCGTCACTTCCTCACTAACCTTTAAGCTAAGGAAGAGGAAGAAGTAAGAAAGTTCCAGCAACTTCAGGTAGACACAGCTTACTGCATGGTAGGTGGCAAGTTTGAGTGTCTACCTGCCTCTTCCACCACACCAGAGCATCTCCTAGTCTTTAGGGGTTTTCCCCTGGATTTAATGGAGATGAAGCATTTCATTTTCATTAGCCAGCAATATGGGCTGTGCCCACTTCCTTCCGTCTCCATACCTCACCAGGCAGATAGATGGTTCAGCAGTCCTGTAACTCGTTCCTGTTAGGGCCTTAACATTCTTCCTAAGTTAGCCATTAAAGCAGTAGAACTAGGCCTTCTGCCTTCTGTGAATACCAGCCTTCCCATTATATGTATACCATGTTATTTTAGTGGCTCAATTGAAGTTGGTGTTCTTGGCAAGGCAGGCTTTATCAGAATGAGGAAAATAGGATCAATGTCAGAAAAAAAATACAAGAAATGAGAACTCTTCACTTTCAGCCATAGCTTGTAGACTTCAGCTGCTTCTCTCCTCACCAGGCCCTATAGGTTGCAGCCGTGAAGAAATTACAGTTCTGGCTCCTTGATGCGGCCTCACATACAGCTTCAATCTATTTCTCTTGGATATGGTCCACCCAAGTTGCATTACCACCCTGTCACAGGGGAAGCAGTTCCCAGCAGGACTGCCCTGAGATCCATAAATACTCCTGACTCCACCTGAATGTGTATGCAAAGGTTGTGCCCAGGGACTAAGTGTAGGGAATGTGTCTGTAATTAGTGATGTTTAAATACATGTTTTGGACACTCAGGGTGTTCTCTTCCTCTCTCTCTCTCTCTCTCTCTCTCTCTCTCTCTCTCTCTCTCTCCACACACACACCAACTCATAAGTTTTTTTTCTTCAAAACAGAAATTACAAAACAAATCTGGTTTGTTGGGCAATTTTTTTTCTTTTTTGATAACAAATACCTCACAAATTGTTGATGAATTCATATTTTAATAAATTTTAATAAATATATTCAATGTATTGAAGCAAGTTTAATATTAAAAATGTAACTCAGTTCTAACCCAAGAGTAAAACTACCTAGCGATGTAAAGTCTGACTTGAGTTTTGAAATGTCCTTGCCCCAGTTTCAGACATCTCCTTGCCCGAAGACTTAGAGTCTGAAGTTGTTTGGAAAGTCACCCTCCCACCACCACTCATGCTTTCATTTAGAAAGAAAAACTATTAAAATATATTACTTGATTCATTATTATTCAAGGTTAGCAGAAATATAGAAATTGTATATGAACTAGATTTAAATTGCTCAAAGGTAAATTTTAAATTAAAAAGTTTCCCCAAAGCAGAATGCAGCCACATAAATGAGAAGTAGTGCCTAAAATGACTGTATCTGAAAGTAATCATTTATTTAACTGTATGACCAAAAATGTCATCATCTAGACCAAATTAAGAATGGCCACACCCAGATCATCTGAAACCATACAAAGTTGCCAGTGCAGCAGACGCTGAGTCTCCTGGGGGAGAGAGTATGTGTGGGCTCAAACTTCGGGTTTTAGAAGGGAGAGGGAGAGGGAAAGAGGGAGAAAAACGTCCGATAGACATGGTTTCCTGGAATAATTTGTTAATTAAGATGGTTCTGCCCCTTGCCTGAGGGAGCTGTAGCCGTGTGTGGCACAGAACATGGTCACTCTTCTCTTTTCAAAACGAGAGAGTGTTTGACTTCGTGTGCTCCGTGTTTAGGTGTCGGGATGCTGGGGTTATATAAATTCATTGTATCCTTGCGGCACTGACGTGAACTGGCTCTTTAGGACTAACATGCTGAAGGGGGTGGCTTTCCCCCTTTACCACCCACATTATGTTATGAGTAGCATGGGGTATTTAAATGCTTTGGCACAGAACTTGAATAAAGAGCAGATCTCAAAAATACCATTATCATTATTTATTTTGAAATTGACCCCCGGCTCTATTTTAAGGCTTTCCGCCTAGTTTTATCTGTGCCTCAGATAATCCAGCAGTGTACAAGAAGGGGCCCTGAATGTCTTTCTTTCTTCACTCCCATCCCTGGATCTTTCCATTTAATTTTTGGAGGAAAAAAAAAACAAAAAGGAAAGAAAAGGTGAAGAAAACACGGGTCCAGAAAAAGACATCAGCAGAGGAATGTTGTTTATTATGATTGGACAGTTTCTGTTGGCCTAGTCGGATCGTTTTATGTTTTATTTTGATTGAACAGATATCACTTTGCCAACCGTAATTCTTACAATTCAGCTTTTCAGCCAAAACGAAATGACCTTTTTCAGCAGACGGGCTCGCCCTGAAAGTGTTCCTACCTGGCAAATAATAACTCTGTTACTGTAAAAGTGGCCAGGGTGATATCACACTTTAATACTCCTCTTTGTGATCCCATCTTGGCTCAAATTCACAGATTGGCAAAGTTATCTTGTAGTACCAAAAAGGGGGGCAAAAACTGGATCTTCAGCCTTGGGGGTGCACTACCAACTTCACCTTTATTTACGGTTTTACTCTGGCGTTGCGGAGTGTGGTGACTGTCAGCTTGACACTGGTTATGTGTGTAGGGGTTTCCAAGGAGAACTAATGAAGATAGGCCTACCCCAAAATGGGAGTCACACTGCCCTGCAGGTTGAGAACTTGGGTGGATTGCAAGATGGCAAAGCAGAAGCCAACAAGCTTGGGGACTCTCTCTCTCTGAATCCCCCAAGAGCCTCTCTCTCTCTGAATCCCCCAAGAGCCTAGCTGCCTTCGTCTCCACACTGTCTGCCAACATGAACGAGCACTCCTGGGACCATGAACTGAAATAAACACGACCATCCTTTTCATGTCATTTATTTTGCCTCATCAAGACTAAAAATCTTCCAACACACAGATTTCTTAATAAACAAATTCTTAAAACATGATGCAAAGAAATTGTTTCTATTAGCCTCCCCCAACTGGTTTTTCTCATAGATGTGAACAGGCCCTGTATCATAGTCAATTCTCAATACATGCTCCACAGCAAAACTCCAGGTTTTGATTTAAATGGAATTTTTATCCTGTTACCTAGCTTTGTGAGTGTTCACTGTTTTGAAGGGTCCTCTTTTTTTTTTAAAGACATGAATTGATGTAATAAAAGTTCTTAGTTCACAGCTGAGTTCACAGCTGAGCCCTGTGGAGCCAGAAACAGAAGCCGACGCTGGCAAAGCAGTCGTGACTGCCTGAAGAAGGCCTTCTCCCTGAGCGATGGGGGTTCCAGTTTTATTGTCCATGTGCTCTTAATTCCTGAAGTGTGAGAGAACGAATGTGCAATCTTCTGCATGACTATTTCAGGATGAAGTCTGGAATAGGGTAATAAACAGAAACAGCAGAAGGGAATTCCACCAACACTCACCAGTGTCTTTGCAAAATGAGTCTCGCTGTATTCAGACTAGCCCGCAGAAGACGGAGGAGGAGACAGTTAACTGGCTCCCAAGTAGGAGGGGCAGAGGTTTGGGGTGCAAATGGCCACTCTCCCAGGGTCGCATGTGTTAAGCGTTAGACATAGCTGTCTCGTACTAGTGTGGTGTTTGATTCCATCAGGTAGAATGCTTTGACGTGTTCTTTCAGGTTGGATGCATCCAGAAGGGTTTAAAGATGGTCCTCAAGTCTCCCGAGATTCGGAGTATTCCAAAACACCCAGTTTGTACATCTCTGACTCGAACTGATGAAGTCAAATAGATATATGATTGTATATACAGAAACACACATACACACACACCTTTGCCGTGGAGCAATCCTTTTAAGACACTGTAAATATGTATTAATCATATTGGCTAATAAAGAACTAACTGGCCAATAGCTAGGCAGTCAAAAGGTTAGGCAGGAGTTGCAGGGGGCAGGGTCGGGGGTCATTGAAACATGGGAAGAAGGATGGAGTCACAGGGAGTCACCAGGAGATGTGGAGAGATGTGGAAACAAGATGAATATGGCATGCTGCAAAAAAGGCATCACCATGTGGCAGATCATAGATAAGAAATATGGGTTAATGTCGGTTGTAAGAGCTAGTTAGTACTGTAAGCTGTCAGCTGACCATTTATAATTACTAATAAGTCTCTGTGTGGTTCTTCTGGAAGCCAGCTGGTGGGAGAGAGATGACTGGTGGTCCAGAAAAGCTCTGCCTACACACGTTGGTTAATTGTACTCAGGTCCCTTTCATACAAATTCTTAAATTTAATAAATTCAGCTCTAACCCCTGTACTTTCCCTACCCCTACTTTACACTTCCATTTCATTGTATAACCTTGCCCTGAAATTTAATTTTTTCCCACATTTGTGATGTGTGTGTGAATAAGAATGGCTCATATATTTGAATGCTTGGTCACCAGGG